>JAGDQP010014490.1:6977-22354 GCA_022664845.1 Lepisma saccharinum | reverse complement strand
AGATATTCTTAAACACAACGTGCACATCATTTATAATAGAATATATTTTATTAGAGATGGGCGACGCCAAACCAAGGTAGTAAGAAATATTTATTTCGGCAATGCAAACATGAAGGGAAGATATCATGTAAAGAAAAATTAACAGGAAATATTTGTAGAATAATTTATTTTTTCTGAAATGTTCAGATATTTTGATTTAAGTGGTTTGGAATCAGTGATTTCGCCATAATTTTCAGTTTGAGTGAGGGTGTACAGTAAAAATTGGGAGAGTGTAAGAGGAGTTTTGCACGGTTTCTGCCGATTTTCGGCCGAGAATTTGGGAGTTGACACTTCCACGGCAAGGGAAGTATGGCGGAATCAGTGTTCGGAGTCTACGTTAGTTGTAGGTCCCGTCCTTGCGATGTCCTCTCTATCCGATTTAAGACAATGACAACCGCCATCGGTTTACTCTGACCAGAAACTTGCGGGTCAGCACCTGCCCTCGGGCAGAACACACACAATTATCTTTATTGTAAATTCGTCGCTTTTACCTCTTCCTTTAGCTCGCAGCTTATATATATAATTCATAGTCATATTCAATTCACTACTGGATGAGGCCTCTCCCATAGGAGAGTTTATCTGCTGCTTCCACGCTGACCAGACGTGTTGGGAGAGGAGAACCGAAGCTCTCAACTGTGATGGCCACTGTCTTTTATTCATAGCAGCTCCCCAATTGCATCATGATGCTGGATGGGAACCGTTCCAGACCCTCTTGCTTTGGAAAAGTCCCTTGTCAGGGTCGGAAATCGAACCCGGGACCCCACGATCAGCAGTCGGAACGTGTGTATGTGAGTGTGGAAAAATAAGTGTGAGAAAGAATTTTAAAGTATATACTTGCTTTTTAAAACTGCAGTCCAGTAATCGATTTATGCAATTTATAGAGAGGGGAAAGAATATTTCAAACACGTTAGTATGCCGTATTTGACGCCTTTGGCTAGCAGAAGATGTCGGAATGCAGAGCAAAGGATGATATTTCGGAACTTCGTATTTACAGTGCATGTGTTACGTCACGTGTCTTATTTTTTGGTTATGTTCCACCACTTCAAAAATCTAAAAAAATCATGTTATAGAACCACTAAAAATACATAACATATATTTTTTCGAGCCAATTGTAATCTTCCTTTCTTTTTAATTCAACTTTCTAACCTCTCTACAAATTTGAATTTGCGCCAACATAAGCGAAACAATTACCATCTTATAGAGCTTTTAAAAATCTACCATTAAAATAAGATGGTCATCCTAGGTGCAAATCCGACCGAGATATCGCTAAACTACCAAAAACACAATAATTTATTTTGAGGTCAGGTTAGCATCTTTTGAGCTGAAATTTGGTGCAGAGCCATCATTTTTTACGCTGAATATGGTAGTATTTTCTTATTACGATTTCTTCCAAGGCACTTTTCACCATCTTATCCTGCTAGGCCCTGTTACGTTCAATTTGTCGTATTGCACGAAGTGTATTGGACCCTTTAATTGAAGTTTTAACTTCTCCATCTGCTAATGACAATTTTTGGTGATGTTAGCTTCGTTCAGGCTGGTTTACGTTAAATAAAAGACATACAATAAAAATCAAATAATGATCATATCTTAATGTGACAATACTTACTCTAAACTGGATTTGTTTCTAAAACTGCCATAATGCATTCATTTCATAATTCGACATGACAGAAAGGGCGTGCATACACATGTATTTATTTAACTCACAATACATACAGACAAAAGGTAACACGTATATTCAATGTTACATTTTACTCGCATTTGAACTTAGTAATTAATGGCAGCAGCCTTTCTTTGGCAAGATGGAATAGGGTAACGTGCGGGACTTTTCAGTACGTAAGCAAACCAACATAGGTTCAAACCCTATTAAAGTTGAAGTTTTTTTTACAAAGCGATCGTGAATATTCTAATCATCACTTCTCATACAAAACGGAGAATATTTCCGACTGTGGAATGAAGCACCTGAGTCACTATAGAGAAGAAGACGATTTATGAATGTTGGCTGGAAAAGTCCAAATCAAGTCTCCGGATGTTACTACGATAGTTAAGAACTCGTCATTGATCAAAGGGATCCACTTTTCATGTTATTATTCTTAGAAAGAAACACTATAACATTTGTTAAGCATTTTTGTGTAGAACCACCTGTGGAGTATCGTTAGCGTGCTGGACTTCTAATTTGAAAACCTGGGTTCGATTCCCCACCAGCCAGTTCCTTTTTCGCATATACTGAAGTATTCAAACAGAGATTCATCTCCAGGCTGTGGACAACTTATGAAGCATCACTGGTCAGAATCTGAGTATACAATGTGTGTGTTGTTTAGCATAATGATAATGTAGTTTACATGTTTCTCATTGGTCTTTCTCTCTTCCTCTCTTTCTTGATGTATTGTTATCGTGTCCTTGCTGCGGCTTTCTCTTCTTCTTCTCTCTATCTATCTTTATTTTTCTCTTACTTTGCACTCTCTCTCTCTCTCTCTCTCTCTCTCTCTCTCTCTCTCTCTCTCATTGTGTGTGTTCCACAGCCAATTCCGTGCCACTTTCAATAACCCGGTGATAGGGTCTGACCGAAACATAAGTGACCCGGTCTGGAAAATCTATTTAACTGGGAATTTCGGCGTCGTATTTTTCGTGTTCTCGGGGTAACATCTCCGGTCCTGGTCATCCCTGAAAGAAACACTGTTCAAACCATAGAGTTATAAACCTCCACTAGAGGCATGGTTGGCGCCACCGTCTACGTGAGTTTTAATTTCCAGCGTAGCGCAAGTTAAACATTCAACTGTTTCTCTGTTTGTTTGGCACGAACGAAGGAAACAGCGAGCCGTGCGCTGCCTGGTATTATATCATTTGTATGTGCCACGCACGATCTTCTTGTGAAGAAAAACAATTGAAAATTCGCATTCGAGTTCGCCTTAGTTAAGTTCAACATGTAAGATACAAACAATTCCTAATTAAATTGATCAGTATAAGGAATAATTTAATATAAAAATCACATACAAAACGTTCTTGATAAATATTATATTTGTTCTCAGAAAAGATTTTTTTGATAATTTTTTAATTTTATTAATGGCCTTTAGGCATCTAAGGCTAAGGGGAGAGGAAAGGATTCGGGAAGATGTCGGCCAGGGCCTATGTACAAGATTCCATCCCATTTTTATTTGTTAAATATAATGTTGATCTTTAGATTAATAACTTATTTTTAAAAAAAATTAGAGATACATTTAAAAATATTATACAGCATTAGGGATTAAACGCAAATGACATGAACATTACGCACACAAAGTACTAATGCTGTAATTTATACAACCAACGGTTTACCTGCATAAATTTACAAAGAAAATTATAAAATTGAACAATTTTCACATATCATTGAAACAAGACGTATATCATTAAAATGAACATAAAATCATCTCTAGTTTTTGGACAGCTTTAACTTGATATTTAAGTTCTACCATCTATCGAAAGTGACATTATATAGATAAAAAAATGGCTTCCCTGGTTAGTTTAGAAGATGCCGGAAAAGTTATTTGCCAATGAAGAAGACTGTCTTTAAATTTAGGGTAAAAGCCTTTGTCTTAAAACTAAAAACGCCTTTGTTTGTTCTAGCTTTTCAAATGTTCTGATTTGACTTTATATCATAAACAATGCGAAGAGTCATGTCTGTTAAGTATATTACTGTGTCCGACTTCAGTTATATAAGGTGTATAGAATTCACGAGTTTTCCTCTTACCGACCAGGGTGACCGATAAGAAGCGTTTCTTATCTATCTTTGTTGCGATGTTAAATTTGTTTCTATTGTTCTTAATAGTGTAATCAAGGTGTTCCTGGTTCGATTCCCAGCGGGGATACAAGTGGTTCGGAATCCACATTAAACCGTAGGTCCCGTCCTTAGGACGTCATCTTCATGCGATGGAAGGCAATGGCAAATCACCATCGGTTCATCTAGCTCTGGGATCTTCAGGTCAAGAGCTACCTTCGAGCAGAGCACTCATCATCATCATCATTGTTCCTAATAATTTAACAAGTCTTTTCAACAGTTCATTTCTTACCGAGCAGCCGTGGCTCAGTGGTAGAGCGTTGGTATAGCATTCGGGACGTCATGAGTTCGATTCCAGCGGCCGACTATCCTGACTGACAAGGGAAGTAACAATGAGCTTATTTCGAAACCTACTGTAAAATTTCACGCAGAGGAGGCAAGTGCCACAGAAAGACCATACACAAAAAATCAGCTGCCCTTTTGATCTTGAAATACCCAAAATGGCATGTTGAAATATCGCTCACCACTGTCAGCAAGTGCACAATAATAAGTGCATTACCACCCCTTGTAAACTGCGTGTTAATAAGAAAAAGTGAATAACAACAACGTGGGTACATAATAGACCAAGAGGGAAGTCGTACGGTAGGGTGGACCTTGATGACGGCCATCTTGAATCAGACACAAATTTTGTAACTAGAAAGCATAGCGTTCGATAACTCATTTTAATAGCAAATGTTCTCACCAATCCAATGGTATGCCTATTTTTGCTCTATCGTTAACCAGTACGAAGTTTGGGCTGTTGTGATTGTGTACCAAACGTCAATACGTCGCTCTTTTAAATGGGTAACATGCTAATTTACACCGCATGTGTTAACAGTCCAGTTAGCAGTTTGCTGAAGGTTGGGCGTGACTTGGAACGCAAAATGGCTAACAATAAACGGGAATGGAGAAGGTATTGAACAATCCCTTGAAGCGTTCGTTATCGTTGTTTTCTTACCTCTTTTGTTTAGTGCACACTGAACACAAGTCTAACTTCGTACTGGTTAACGATAGAGCCAAAATAGGCATACCATTGGATTGGTGAGAACATTTGCTATTAAAATGAGTTATCGCACGCTATGCTTTCTAGTTACAAAATTTGTGTCTGATTCAACATGGCGGATTTAAGATCGTCGCCGTCACGTTCCCCCTTATCATGGACTTTCCTCTCGACTTCATATATATCCACCATGTTGTTATTGACTTATTATCATTAACACGCAGTTTAGAAGGCGTCGTATTGTAAGAGACGTGTGCACAACGCAAACGTAAACAATTAATATACCTGTAACATTTTACCACCTGCGCATATCTTAAAACTAACGTCACCATTGTTTTTCTGATTAAATTCTAGTCCAAAATCATGTATCACATTACATTATTACTATTTTTAAAAACTTGACCTGAATTCAATATGGCGGATTCCAAGATGGCCGCCGTCAAGGTCCACCCTACCATACGATTTCCTCCTAGGTCTATTATGTACCCACGTTGTTGTTATTCACTTTTTCTCATTAACACGCAGTTTACAAGGGGTGGTAATGCACTTATTATTGTGCACTTGCCGACAGTGGTGAGCGACATTTCAACATGCCATTTTGGGTATTTAAAGATCAAAAGAGCAGCTAATTTTTTGTGTATGGTCTTTCTGTGGGACTTGCTTCCTCTGCGTGAAATTTTACGGTAGGTTTCGATATGAGCTCATTGTTTCTTCCCTTGTGAGGTTTTTTCAGATTTTTTGCTCAAGTACGCCAAATGCAGTGATGGCACCTTCAACATAGACCCTGGCCGACATCTTCCCGAATCATTTTCCCTCCCCTATCCCGACCTGAGCCTTAGGTGCCTAAAGCCATCAATAAAATTCAACAGCACATTATAGGCTTAGAACTATTTAAATTTTAAATAGACAGATACAGATGCTTATCAGAATAATGGAAACACCTGTAGTTGGCAACACGTCAGATGTATGGGTTGGCAGTGGTGTCGTGGCGACCGCAGCGCCGGACTGCTGGTGGTGGTGTGTTAGGTCGGTCTCCATACTACGTCAGGCGTCGTGGAACAGGAGTGTGCAGTGGCTGCAGCAGACGGAGGTAGTGTAAAATGGGAGACCTCTCAGAGTTTCAAAGAGGGCAAATTGTTGGTGCGCGGTTATGTGGAGTGAGTGTGACGGCAGTGGCTAGTGTGTTAGGTGTGTCGCCAGGGACAGTGTCGAAGGTGATGACGGCCTACACAACACACGGGAAAACCACATCGGGGAAGCGGAACAGTGGGCGGAAGAAAAGCATCAGTGACAGGGCACGCCGGGTATTAAAGCGCATTGTCACGCGGAACCGTCGTGCCACTGCGGCGCAAGTGACGGAGGAACTCAATCAGCACCTCCCCCAACCTGTTTCGACAATCACAGTCCGCTGCGAATTACATGACATGAACTTACGGGGTCGTGTTGCACGGGCCAAACCTCTCATCAGGGACCAGAACGCTTTAGCACGCCGCAAATGGTGCCGCGACCATGCAACTTGGACCGTTGACGACTGGAAACGTGTGGTATGGTCGGATGAGTCACCATTCACCCTATTCCAAACCACGGGCCGTGTTTATGTGTGGAGAACGCCCAAAGAAGCGTATGATCTGCAGTGTCTCCGCCCAACTGTGAAACATGGCGGCGGCACGGTGATGCTGTGGGCCGCAATATCATGGTTTTCATTGGGTCCTGTGGTCACACTTCGCGGACGCATCACTGCCAACGATTATGTCGCAATTTTAGGAGACCGCTTGCATCCTATCGTCCGGATGTTGTTCCCGGACAATGACGCCATATTCCAGGACGATAATGCACCCATTCACACAGCTGGAGTTGTTGCAGCGTGGTTTGAGGAACATCGGGATGGAGTTCAACACCTCCCCTGGCCCGCCCAATCCCCAGATCTCAACATAATTGAACATCTGTGGTCCATCTTGGAAACACGACTCCGGCGACGATTTCCACCTCCATCCTCTCTCACAGAACTGGCCGATGCCCTGCACGAGGAATGGTGTAATATTCCACTTGCTACCATTCACGACCTCTATGCCTCCATCCCACGTCGCATCAAGGCTGTTCTGAAGGCGAAAGGTGGCCCGACACCATATTAATCTGGTAAGTTGCACTTTCGTTCAGGTGTTTCCATTATTCTGATAAGCATCTGTATATTTTTTTCTACACGAATATAACCACTTTATTAAGAATAGTCCTAAATGAAAACGATCCATTATTTCTGAATGTAAGAATACTTATTTTTGTGTATATTTTTCTTTATAACTATGGGACAGTTTTATAACTATGGATCTAACACGATAAAATACCTTCCCATCAAATAATTCTAATCAAAGATTTGTGTTTTCTTCTATATTTCTAGCAGACATAAACTACACGAAAGAACGTCTTACATAATGAAACATTTTCCACGGAATAATATTAAATGATCATTTATTTGTGAAACGATACATTACTTCCTTTCTTATGTTTCCTAGTACAATCTTACACCTGACGATACAGTACAAAACTTGAACAGCATCCCCCAACAGCCGGTGACCCGTTTCAGCTCTGCCGTGCTCATTCCATCTGTGCGAATTGTTATAAACGCTAGTTAATTAGTGTTGTAATTATTAGAACGTTATATTCGCAATAGGTGGAATATAGAGTGGCATGTCCAGAACAGATACATTTTAAGACATGAGTAGAAAATGGTCCCCTCTTTTGGCTATTTCAAGAGAATTCTTTTTATATTAGTTTGGCACCAAATTCGTTTCCATCCTCTAATTTATAAGCATATTATTACGCATGTTTCTTTTTTTTTACTTTTGCAATATGGAAAATGTAAGGCTTAGTATGCCTATAGGAACATACTAATTTTGCTTTTGAACATTTGTAACTTTTCATTTTGATACAGTTTGCATATGTAATCTTGGCTCTTTCTGATAGAAATTACGCAGAAAAATCATCATTCATTCATTTTCATTTTATGTTCAATTTGCATTGGTAATATGAAATAGAAGGTATGGTCCACGGTATATCTATTGGGTTTGTTACAATCAGTGATTCTGTCAGACCCCAGCCCCTTTAGGGGGTGACAGCCCCAAATCCTCGAGATTTCCCTCCAACTTTAACTTTTTTGCGGACAAAAGTTGTTAGAAACCGTGCAAAACTCTACGTCCACCCTCCCAATTTTGACATTAACCCTCAATCCAAAAATCCTGACAGAATCCCTGATTACAAAGTATTCCGAACCAGTATGTTTAATAAGCCCAACCGAATTTGCAAACTAACCGCGCGCAAACAAAGCGCATGTGTTACACTTTTGACATATCCTAGATGTGTCTCAAAATTCTGGAGTTTCACTGGAAATCATAAGTATTTAATCTGACCACCAAGTTTGGTATCCATTTTGAAAGTGCCTTATTGAATTTTTGAAGCACCTTTTATATATTCTAATAACCCTGAAAAAATATAAAATCCAAAAGTCATTTCTATCTTGCTGTTATATTTGATTTGTGGGAACTGAACTTTATACTGTGGGAACTGAACTTAATCTTTTTACTACGTTTAAATTCCATATTTTTATCTGTACTTCTTCTTCTTCTCTCTCCCCTTTTCTCTCTTTCTCTCTCATTTCTCTGCCTTTGTCTAACACACATACATCGGTTTCAATGTTTCATTGTATGTGTTTAACTTTCTCCCTCGATCAACTTATGTATGTTGTCTCGCTTTTATTCTTTCATTTTATCCATACTAATACATGTCTATTTAAAAAAAAACACAGACACGTGCTCATGATGTTTGCTGATTTTAGTATGGGCGAGACGACAGAAGGAGAAAGAGGGGGTCTGATGCGAAGTGTACCATGTGCAGAAGTATACACAGTAAAAAATTTCGCCTTAAGTTTACTGACCGATTTTCGTCAACTCTCAATAAAATGTATTAGTGTATCACGCTCGAAAACCACACACAACACAAACAAATCGACGAGCCATTAATACACGCAATTGCGATTTTCTTCTCCAATGCGCATGCCCGACACAAATAGTCTGACAGGGAAACGGTCTCCTACCATTACTCTAGAAATACGGTAAACTGTATAATTTTCGTGGTAGGAGGCACTTATTTTCACGGTTATTTGTTACAGTGTAGTACATAATTTTTTGTAATGTAAAGTGTTACAAACTTGTATTGATCATGTTTCTATGTGTTACAGCTCTCAAACACAGAAATGAAGTTTGTTTATTTTAACAGGACAATATATACGAAGCGCTGTTACTGAAAATTATAATGTCCCACCATTGTTGAAATAAAACTGTTCATTCTGCTGTTTTTCACAACACAAAATAGTTTCCATTGTCACGTAACAGATAATTATAATACTTGTTGTTAAAAGTTTTAAAAAGTTAATGAAAGTGTGCACTTTATAAAAGTGTTTGAAATGATACATTTAATGTTGTTCTTTGTTGTGAGGAAAATCATTTAGGATAAAATAATTCCTGCAGATAAGAATTGGTTTAATTTTCATTAAGGTAGCTATTAATATTCCTTCTCTATTACAATAAATAGAATAAGTTCAGTTTACATTTAATAGAATGTTTGCCTTAGTCCATTCAGTTTGTGAAAACCGAACATTCATAACAGTATGTATATTCACTTGATTCTTAAGTATAAAATTCTGCAGGCTCTGCTCTCGTATGCAATAAGCAAAATCCTAAAATAATTATATTCATATAAGCTGCACATTTTACTTGGGAAGTTTGTACCCTGTTTGATTTTTTATTTATTTCTCTGCTTCCGCTTAAATCAACTAGCCACGCATATTTTAATTACTTACATTAGAAGAGAAATCAATTGTATCCTAGTTGTTTGAGGTAAGTTCTTATATTTTCACAGTTTATTTTTAATGTATTAGAATTTATTGAAAAGAGTAAAATCACCAACAACAAAGATGGAAACTAACTCATATATATAAATTTGTGTGAGTCAAGTTTTAGTACCATTTTCAATTATTTGAGGTAGCCCCTTGAAAATTTCCTTTGATCCTTCATCGGCCCCCCCCCCCTCTGAAAAAATCTAGCTACGCTCCTGTTGTTCCTGAACCTTAGATTTCTTCTCGACTTTACTTTTGAACTGTTTTTCTAATGACTCGCCGATTCTATGAATTCATCATTCTTATCTTGAAACACTACAGATGAACCTTGCTGTGTAGTCTCTGCATGAGTTGAAATACCAGTATCCTTGACGGTTCAACGTGAACTAACTTCTCTTGCAATCACTGACGGAACACTAAATAACGATACAAAATCAGTTATTGACCTTGAAAACTCCTTCACAGAACTGGCTATCGTTTCTAAAGATTGTTGCGTGTTTGACAAGATCGCAGACACTTGACCCATTGAACGACTGAACGACTTTGAAATCACAGATTATTGAATAGACATTTCATTTGTATCACTAATCTGAATATCAACTTTCTCACTAACAAACATTTGACCGAATTTCCATTCTGGGAAAAACTTATCTAGACCATCCAAACCTAGAATAACGTGGTATATCCACACTAGCTATGTAAAATAACAAGGAACGTGCAGTTGACTTGTACCCGACTTCTAACTCCACAGAACCTATAATGAGAACTTCGGTATTGTTCATTAACCTTAACGTGTGTTTTCTTGGCTTGAGTTTGGACATTCTCCCAAGCTCAACTAACTTGTTCAAAGACATCACATTTCCTTTGAAGGCTGAATTAGGCAAGACTTTTATACTTTGATTAAGGACAGACAATTCTAAATATGCTTCTGGTATTTTTACTATCTCAGTATCATCTTTGTCAGACATTGAACCGAACAAGAAGACATCATTAAAAAACAATGATCGTTTTGTTTCTGACTCTGATTTATAATTTTCTTTCGACTCCATGCACGTTTCTACAAAGGGTTGTTGTTCCGGTTTCACATCGTCCATCATACTGTTTTGTTGTGCAGTACTCCTATGCCTTGCCTGACGGGTTCTGGATACATGCCTAATTTTGAGACATTTTCTACAAACCAATCTAGCGGCATAATAGTTCTTGTAGGCCCGAGTATCACTGTGTACGCGGCCGCAACGAAAACAGATCTTCTTTGGAACAGGTGAACGAACTGTATTCGATTTCGGCACTTCTAGCACTGGTGAATATCATCCACGAACTTTGATTTAGCTTCATCTGAATGTAACTGATGACAATAAGAAGAATCCTTATCGACTTGTTCCTCGATGCGAATAATTTCTAAGGCGCGTTGTAAAGTTAGGTTAGCATCGCATAACAACCTCCTACGAATATCTTCTCTGTAAACGACTACTACCAGTTGGTCTCTAAGCATTGAATCCATTGAAGTTCCAAAGTCGCATTTCCTGGCCTGTCTCCTTAAAGCACGGAAAAAATCTGCTGCTGACTGTAATAGAGTTTGTCTCATGATATGTAGCTTGTATCTCTCTACGATGGTGTTTCCTTTTCTCTTGAAGTGCTGTAGCAGAATTTCCTTAATTCTGTCCATAGTTTGATCCTGAATCATATCTGGTGCCACTATGTCTTTTAGTATTTCAAACAAATCATGTCCTATCGCTGACAAGAAAAATGGGACTTTCTTTTCCGTCTTAACATTATACGCTTCGCAGTGCATGAAAAATAATTTCATATACACTTCGATTTCCATAGAGTTGGGTACGAATGGTTGTAATATTGGATTCCCAATCATATTTCTGGATGAACTGTACCAAAACGAAAGCGCAAATATTGAAATATCACTCATCTTCTCTTGACTAAACGATGATAGAATGTTAGACTTCCCTCTTTGGGCGCATAACTTCTTCAATGCGATTGCGCCAAATATATTGCTATATTTTAAGAAAATAATAAAACTTCAAGCAATATAAAATAATAAAAACACATTATCATAATATGACGATATTCTCCTTCTTGGATTGATCGATGACGAGACTGCACCGATTGATATGTTGATTTAGAAACTGGATTGATATAATATTCTGTAAAGGGTAAGACTTCGTTTTATTGAGATGAAAACCAAAAACTTCAGACTACACATATATTGACCTATTTTGAATATAGTCTCTTCTTTTCTGTATTTCATTGTATAAGTACATCAATCTCATTGATAGCTGAACGCTTGTTCGAATATGCATACATTCTATTGTATCAAATTGCAGAAGACGTGTGGATGCAGTCGGACACTCATCTCAAAGTATAGCAGTCGCTTTGCAGATCATTGATTAGTTACAAATACAAAACAAATCACTACTACAGAACATTCGAAACGACCGCTAATAAACCAACTGCTAAACGTAACTACGTAATGTTAACGTATAGCCAAAACGTGAATTAAAAGACTTGAACAAAACACTATTTTAACACAGAACAAAATCCTGGCGGAAATCCTGATTGGATCACATGTTTCTGCTACGAAAGGGAAAAGCAAACAAGGATTTAGTTAAGTCAATCACGACACTAGAGCGAAGCGAAATTTTCTTTTTAGCCAGGCAAGAACTGCCAGGTGTATACGTAAGTAGTTTCCGGTTTACCTAAGAGATGGCGCCAGCGATAAGTACGCAGCGTATTCATTTGACACATATGTCATTTTGTTCGTCTGACATTAAACTACAAACACACACAAGTTGAGTCCGCCAAACACTAGCGTCTTTGTTCTATCGTTCAGTGATCATGTCGAAGTTTTTGCCTGAAAAAGAACATTTGCGGCACGCATTGCTTTTCTTATTTAATCAAAAGAAAAAGGCTGTTGAAAGTCATCCTGCGCTGGTAGAAACATATGGTGAACACGCTCCATCGATTAAAATATGTAAGACATGGTTTCGACAATTTAAAAGTGGTGATTTCAATGTGAAAGACAGTAGACCACAAAAGTGCGAAAACGAGCAATTGCATGTGTTATTGGAGGATGACCCAACGCAAACTCTACAGCAATTGGCAAATGCATTAAATGTGTCACAAGAAAAAATCAGCAGACGTTTACGAGCAATGGGGAAGATCAATAAACTGGGTAGATGGGTCCCACACCATTTAAATGAACGTCAAATGGAAAATCGCAAAGTCACTTGTGAAATGCTGCTTCAACGCCACGAAAGAAAATCCTTTTTGTATCGAATTGTGACGGGTGACGAAAAATGGATTTATTTTGAAAACCCGAAGCGGAAAAAATCATGGCTTTCACCTGGCGAAGCCGGTCCTTCAACAACAAGGCCAAATCGCTTTGGCAAGAAGACCATGCTTTGTGTCTGGTGGGACCAGAGCGGTATTGTGTATTATGAACTCTTGAAGCCCGGCGAAACCGTTAATGCACAACGCTATCGCCAACAAATGATTAATTTAAATCACGCATTGATCGAAAGACGACCGGAATGGGCCCGAAGACATGGCAAAGTGATTGTGTTACACGACAATGCGCCGTCTCACACAGCAAAACCAGTGAAAGACACCTTGAAATCGCTTGGATGGGACATCCTTCCGCACCCGCCGTACTCCCCAGACCTAGCGCCATCTGAATATCACCTCTTCGCATCAATGGGGCACGCAGAGCAGCACTTCAGCAATTTCGAAGACGTTGGAAAATGGCTCGACGAATGGTTTGCCACAAAAGACAAGCAGTTTTTCTGGCATGGTATGCATCAATTACTTGAAAGATGGGCGAAATGTGTAGAAGTCGATGGCCAATATTTTGAATAAAACAAAATTAATTTCCCTTGAAAATCACGTGTTTTCTTTACCACAAAAACCGGCAAAAACTTATGCATACACCTGGTACATCCAGGTTACGAAACACATTGTAATTTAGAGTCCACTCATGAATCGACGCCACGGACGTATTTTGATGTGAACCCGAGAGTTCTGAACCCTCAGAAATGTATAGCTTTATTCAGAATTAGTCTAAGTTTAGACGTAGCTATAGAAATTTAATTTACATTTCATACTTAAACACACCTTAGACCCCTCTTCCCCCGAAGGGCATTCGATCTCTCCCGAAATAATTTATAGATACTTGCCTGTCTGGCACTCGAAGCACATGTTTTTCCGGCCCCGCTCAGTTGTTTCTTCTCGGCCCGGAAATTATTTGTTTTAACCTTCATCGAATCGTATGAGAACTTATCGTTGAAAGATCAACAATCGGAAGGCCCTGGGTTCGATGCCAGCGGAAGTGCATCCTGGCGTAGGTATTTCCGCAGCCACACTACGTCTAAACTTATACTAATTCTGGATAAAGCTATGAATTTCTGAGGATGTAGATCACTCGGTCCCACATCTAAATACATACCTGGCGTCGGATCATAAGTTGACTCTAAATTACAATGTGTTTCGTAACCTGGATACAGTTGTTGCCCGGCTAAAAAATTTTTGCTTCGCTCTAGTATAGTGATTGAATTAACTAAACGCTTGTTTGCTTTTCCTTTTCAAAGCTCAAACATGTGATCTAATCAGGGTTTCCGCCAGGATTTTCAGTTTGTGGGGTGTAAAGTCAAAATGGGGGAGTGTAAGGGAAGTTTTGTACGGTTGCTAGCGATTTTTCACAGTAAAAATTTTAAAATTTGAGGGGGTCGACCCTTTTGGTGTAAACACCCACCACGTCTGGCGGAATCACTGGATCTAATCACACGAAAAAAATAAAAGTTTACTAGCAACCCAAAAATGGGTTAATGTAACAGAGTGAATTGATAAATATAGAGTCTATTAAGTGCAATCCAGCTAAAAAGGTTAAATCCAGTGGGTTGCTCTAACCCTGTACACAGGTTGTTTTGAAGGGTTATGATGATAAACAACTATATTCAGTTAAGTTAACCCAACCCAACGAAGATTTGTAAAACTTTTCGTGGTAAAATCGTCTAGAAGCAAGTTATTATTATGTTTTACACTACATGTAGCTTAATTATAGGTGTCACTGAAAAATAAAAAAAGGTTCATGCGGGACTCGGATCGAACAGAGGACCTTACACATGGCAGCGCGAATGGACTATTCCATGGAACACCTGAAGGTTAGTGTCGATATGTGTATTTCACGAGAGTTGCGCTATGTGATATTCATTCTACGAATCTCAATGTTGCGTTTACATTTCCTCAGTAACAGAATATTAATAATGACTTAAATAACACGGCATTCCTAAATTTAGGGCTTCTAGCTTAAATCTTCGCATCAAAAAAATTTCGATATCGAACGCCGCACAGTGGTGCCAAGTGCCAAAAACGTGGCGAAAAGTCGAAAACATGATTTATTTTTTAGAAACTTCACTACAATAGTGTTTTTGATTTCGCTGAATTCAAATTTGACATTAGTTTTGTCAAAAAACAAAATGGCGGATCCAATATGGCGGATATGAAATTGAAAAATGTGTTCAATAAATGCAAATCGGTTTTTTTGGAAAACGTACATATAATAATGGTTATGGGATCACTGAATTGAAATTTGACATTATTTTTTCAAAAAACAAAATGGCGGATCCAATATGGCGGATATGAAATTGAAAAAT
>JAGDQP010014489.1:0-45020 GCA_022664845.1 Lepisma saccharinum | reverse complement strand
TGAGTGAGTGAGTGAGTGAGTCAGTTAGCCTAAAATGTGCAATTTCAGGGGTCCACAACTAGAACATAGTTTGAGATACGAATATGAAATTTTGTACATCTGCACATATTTACCATATCTCCTTAACGGCAAAAGCTCATATTCCTATCTTTAACATCTTTTTTCTTACGGGGCCCCCAAATCGTCGATTTTGCCATAAACTCTTGTTCTTGTATAACATGCTTCTGGCAGTGCTGACGTTTTCTGACGTGAATAACTTGGCTCATGCACTGCCGTGCATGTTGATAGTTTGAAACGGTTAAATGGTTTAATCGTAATGAGGACGCATACAATCTATTTATATCTTCATATAACAAGGCAACATGTTTCGTATAGCGAACCGTATATGAATATCTAAGTATAAACTAAAGAATTATTACCAAAATTAAATATATTTATTTGTAACAATATTGAGAAGATAAAGCGTTCAACTTTTTTTCTTTTGGACAAATATTACAGTGTGTTTTATAGTGCATGCTATTTATGGCCTTTTGAGTTAGTATACCATATTCTGTTAGACAACACGGTGTTAAAAATATATAAATTCAACGTTACAAATCAACGTTAAAATTTGTTGTTATCTTGTTAATCAATCTATTAAAAAATTGTTTTAAAATATTTATTTTCATTCATGCATGTGCAATGAATATACTAGTTTTAGAAATATAATTCCTTAAACTTATTTATAACATTAATTTCATAATACATAAATAAAAGGAAACATTAAAATGCCAAAACAATTAAACATTCCATGCTTGCAGGCTTAAAATTAGCATGGATCAATAATCATTTGTGTACCCTATTTACTCTTACCGTACGGTTTTGAAGCGTCAATATCATGCCCAGGTAACAGGGCGAACGGAAATATTTCACGCAATGCATTTACTCCACAACACATTAAAGACAATATTAAAGCGGATTCCGTTTCCAATTCGGATATCTACCGATTCCCTGACTGTAAGGTAAAATTTCCAAATGTTATAAATGAGCAATGTCTAAAGGTAAGAATTTTAAATCCCATAAAACGATGTTCTGTACTTAAATAATGTATATTCTATGTCTGCTTTTGTGTCTATGTTATGGGATTATTTTTTAACCCTATACTATGGCTATGTCATACTTACAGTATAGAGCTTCTCGCTTTATTTAACTCATCTTGGATTTAAGTACGACGCGATAGAAAATAGACACATTGACGGCGGAAGAATAAACAGTCTGGGGGTGAGCTAAAAGTTGTCATTTAAAAAATGGTCATTCGTGGCATGTTCTTCAATAAATGTATCATCCAATTCTTGATACATTTATGCCGCGCGTGTTGTGACTGTTCAGATAACATCATCAATTTTACAGAAACCATTGTGGAGTTTCTAAAATAACTGAGCAGTAATAATGTCGAGAATATTAATTTTGTCCAGCAAGTCTTAAATTCTGCCACACTGTGCGTCCTAGCCGTTGATCACAAGACAGTCAGCCGATCGTTTACAATTGTCATAGCAGATAAATTTTTTCATCTGAAGTGACAATTAGATGCAGGAAACCTTCCCGCTTATATCTTATATTCAGAGAACGGAACTGCCGTTAATAGGTAGAAGACCGTATCTGCAGGCTTCACCGAAATTTAATAATTAGCACCAAGGGGACCATATGATAAAAAAAAAACATCAACTAACAGAGACAGGTACCCGTATCGGTAAAACTGACGGAATTATAATAAAAATAAAGTTTGCCGTAACTCAAATTTCAGTGTCTTTCCAATGGCAAAATACACTACGTACATCTTTATGCAAGTCACAGCTTTTTGCCATTGTACGAAACTTGATTTTGCGATAGCAGGATGAAGGTATATACTAGTTACAGACTTTTGACTAACAAGGGAGTGTTTTTTGCTTGAACAAAAATGTTGGTGCGACAATATGTTTTCCTGAAGAATGTGATACCCTGAAATCAGAAAGGATGATCAATCATATGTGAATTGCTATCTTCCTCTCCAAAATTAGCAATCAATGACTATTCGAATACCGGTACTGTAAAGTCCAGAAGACTGTAAACATCCTTTTAAGTCGTTGATGCGTAAAGAGAGTGAGACAAAATATTGCATAGAAGTAACGTGGATGCTGCGTTACCAGATGCGGGAGGTGAGAATCATGGCAGGCATCCTGAAAACCGCCATCTTGAAATTTGGTTGAGAATTTGTAATGGAAAGTGGGTCATGTGACACATCGTTTACGCTAGCTTGTTTCAAGAAATCAAAATCTGAAGTCGGTTTTTATGTACGTTTATTTGTTTAGGAGATAGGTCACCTCAATATTGGGATTTTACTTTCTACTACATGTGGGTAAAGTGGTATACATTAGGGCAGACACACAAATCCAGTTTTTTTTTTCAAATCCTTATGGACCCTGCGAAGCACATGGGTTCAACAGCGGCGCAGGTATGTTTGAATCCGTTGCTGGAGATGATGTAGCTCGTTGATTTTCCACTCCTTGCAGATAGTTCCAAAAATAAAAATCAAGGGACGTAAAATCAAGAGACGGAGTGGGGCATTCGGCGGACGTTTGCTGACTGCTCCAAAATACCAGAATTGTATATTTATCTATTCTTGCACCTCATCATGGTAGTGGAATGTTCGCAATCTTGCTGGGAAAAGTAGAACAATTGCCATCATAACTCGTAGTCTGCAGCATTCCTTCCATCTCGATGCCTTCAAAAGTGATCCATTGAGAGATTCCTCGTTCAATCTCATGCACCTTAATTTTCATTTTTGACTGTCACGATTTACATCCATATCACAGGCCGGGAGAGAGGAGACAGGGTAGGGAAAAAATGAACTTTACCTTATTCAAGATAGCATCCTAGCATGCGCCTGGTGTGATCGATGGAAACAAGAAAAATCTCGTTTAGGATGCCCAGCACTGGAAATCAAAACCAAGTCTTCCTGGATGCGAAGCTAAAATATAATTATTGGTTAATCATTTCATTGACGACCCACACTATCTCTTTTAAACAACCACCATTATTATCAAATAACTCTTTTTGGTCACCGAATTTCACTCCTTCTAATTTCCATTTTTGGACTCATCAGCTAAACTTACACCGTGAAAAATCAACGACCTACACCATGAAAAATCAACGAGCTACACCATTTCCAGCAACGAACTCAATCCTACCTGAGCCGCTGTTGAACCCAATATGCTTAACAGCATCTATAAGGACTTGAGAAAAATACTGGGTTTGTGTATCCGCCCGAATCTATACCACTGTACGCACATGTAGGACGTAAAATCTCAATATTGAGGGGACCTATCTCCTAAACTAATAAAGGTAGATAAAAACTGACTTCAGATGTGTATACCTAGGCTGATAGTCAAGCAGCAAAGAGTCCCATATTTATGTTTAGTAATTAGAGAATGTCTCGGATTGGCATACATTCCACAATATTGGAATATGTATTTTTTTTTATGATATAGCAGGTTTGAAGTATTTGAAGGTACAATGAATCCTCAGTTCTACTGTTAATGGCGTTGGAAACATCAAGCTTTAGAGTTCATTTCCTACACTTTTTCAGCCTATAGGATCTAAACCAAGGATCTATGCATCGTCGATTTGTTATATTTATTATTTTCATTTATTTTCATGAAACGAAACGAATCTCGTTAAGAAGGTTTGTCGGTGTGGTTTTACAACACCCTATATATATATATATATATATATATATATATATATATATATATATATATATATATACGGTGTCCATAATGTCCGTTGCCACCCCGTGTATCTTAGAAACTACTACGAATATGAGAGAACGCAAAAAAACATGTATTATTTTGAGGGGCTTGAATTTTGAGCTATAAAGTACCAACAAATTTGGGTACGCGGGGGATGTCAACTTGAAAATTTCAAATGGCGAAGGGGGTCGAGTAATATATCGTTTGAAAGGTCTCGACAAAAGAAATATTTTGCCGAAAGTTTCAAGTCTCCATGAGTTAAAATATAATGTAATTTAAACATTTTCTTCTCTAGAATTTGTACTGACTTTACAATCCTTATGGGCTAAAACCTAAGCATTAATTTGTATGCATGACCACGGAAGACAAAAACTTCACAGATTTCGAGCCTAACTCTTACCAAAGTAGAAGTAAAGTAAAATTTGTCCTAAGCGTCTTTTCCATTTTTTGTGTTTATTGTATCTATGAGCTAATCTTCCATTCACTGCTACTGTTTTAAACCCTATAAACTCCATAGATATTAGGGTGGGCTGAAATAATCGAAAGTTTGATTCTGGATTGAACACATTCAGTAGTAGACAAAATGTAAGAAAAATTTATTTGAAAACGATTTATATTTAGGTCTATCATCACCCCTTTGCAATATTTAAAAACTGAAATTTTCCCGAAACGTTTGAGGTTTTTTTATTGCTTTTAGTCGAAAGGGGATTACTTAAGGAAATAGCATATTTCCTATCGTGGTTTAGTGTCAGCAGCGGCTCACAAAAGAACAATAACTGTGGAATATGTTCTCATTCGAGAACCTGGAATTACATATTTGGCCCATATCACCCCTAATGCAGGCTCCGTATTGGATATCAAAGAAACACTGTTGTAGATTTTATAAAAAATCATTTCAATGTGTTTTGTATTATGAGTTTTGGATACGATGCCACGGAGGTTAATACCGGCCATACAGACCATACATATTCGATTATTGGAGTAATAGTTAAGTAAATTGCTGCAGTTGCTGGTATGTCTTCTTCATATCAATGAACTGCTATCCCGGCACCTTTTCATTGAACTCTGGGGAACAGCAACAAGCCCTAACTCATTTTACGGTTTGAACGAAGTTTGCAGGAAAATTCTGAATCAAAGTCTGTTTTCAGTAACTTATTGAAAACTCTCAATCACGTACCATAATATTGACATTGAAATTCTTAAAACAGATCAAAATTATCTTCTGCAATTGAGTATTGCTGTCTAAAAATGGGAAACCAAAATGAGACCACAACAGATTGATTGAATTTTATTTATGGCATTTTAGCATCAAAGGCTCAGGACTGGATAGGGAAGGGGAAACTACTCGGGAAGGTGACGCCAAGAGCCTATGTTGAAGTAGACATCCCTGCATTTGCCTGGGGTAATTGAGGAAAACTCTAGAAAACTCCAGTCAGGATGGTCGGCCGCTGGGATCGAACTCACGACCGTAAGCTATGCTAACGTTCTACCACTGAGCTACGGCGGCTCGGTGAGACCATGTGCATTCGTTAGTGCCCTTTAGTGCACCATCACACTAACGTTAGTGCTGCAATGGGAAAGAAAGAGAAACCTGTGAATGTCAGTTTGACGTCAAGTTGCCCCAACATAAACTTTCCTAAAGCTTCCGAGGATTAAACCATGTGGGTTCGATTGTGTATCGTTAGAGCTCGTGAGTACTAGCTAACCAACACTAATGTGCTAGTGCGACAGGAGACAGAATTTAAAAACAACGTTGGGAGTCAACTTCACGTCAAATTTTTATCCCGCATAGTCAACATCAGGTTGACAACACCCAGAAACAAATTAAGGAATATGTCTGGACCCCAACATATCAGAATGTTAGTGCATCATTAGTGCAAGTTTGCGCTCCGTTCTTAAATAAGACATAGGAAATAAAATTTGGCTGGGACCCACAAAGATATTGGAGAACCATGCAAACATAAATATATAACACTAACATTAGTGTCCTATTCTTAACCACCTCCTCGTGGTGTCTTGGGATGTTCTCTTTTTATGAATTAATTCATTTTTATTTAACTTTTCAAGATGTGTTTTACGTCAAATATGCTAAAATAATTTTATATGTTTCATGTTCTAGATTAGGAAAATAGTTTCAAGAACTGCTGAATTTAATACATTGTTATATATTAAATTCAACTTCAATTAAGAATTTAATTAGTAGTCTTTAATTAACTGTTTCTCGAATTTTGCGTACTTTCTCAGTTTAAGGTATGTGACTGCAGTTTCCTAATGGGGTGTTAAAGACACTTGTGGAACCACCTTTAGACATCTGTGTATGTGGGTCGCTACTTCAGTAATGTAAAATGAAGTTACCATATGTCGAAGTACTAATGTATGGGAGTGATAAGAACTAGAACAATAATCAATACAAAAACAGATAGACAAGAATTTATTTTAAACAGTCTTTCCACTAATCACCGGACAATATATTGTGAATAATTTTACAAAAAACTAAAACATTTTAGGATGGTTTACATATATGTTAATATGATAATCTTATTTAAAATTCATCCGGAAACATTTTATATTTCAAAAGGTGTGGATTGCATTGATTATATTTTCTTGGAACTATTATTCAGAAAGATCTTTATAGATTAGCTTACATACATATTTGTAGTTCCATTAACACACTATTACATGCATTGTTATTCAGGTGCATTACGTAAATGGAAGTGGTGCCTTTTTCAGCATGCAATCTATTTTAGGTAATGTATTTTGTAGTATTAGTCAGTTATTTCACCCTTTCCTTCTAATGCCTATAATGTTTTCTTTCATACAAATCGAAACCACTTTGTTCTGCTAAAAGCCCTGTGTGCAATTTGAGTATGTCAGTGATGTTATTAGTGTATGAGAATGGTATAATAGCAAAGAGAGAGCCTATTAAACTTGCATCATTCAGTAGATAAAAATTGGTTTAAAAATATCGAACTGCTGGGTAAGTACTAATCTAAATGCCATTTGATAAACAAATTATTTAAAAATAGAAAAGTCCTTCAGTTTAAAAATATCCTATTTATAAAAAATCATACTATGAACAGTTTAGATGGAGAGGCTTTGTCGATGAATATAATACATATAATAGTTTTTGTGAACATATTTTAATAGTATCAGAACATACACTATTTCGAAATACCAGAATGGCTAGTAAATTAAGATATGTTAAGTTGTAGAGGAAGTATCGAAACGGATCATTTTAGTGTGATGTAAATTTCATGGTGGAGGTTTAAGAAATTAAAGTCATTCCAATAACCGTCTAAATGAGTTTTAACTTGTATGAACATCTCTTGCTATGAATGGGACTGAAGCATTGCTATGACGGTGTAACTAACACCTTAGCTCAGAACGAATTTGCCAATGACGAGCGAGGCGGTATTGCTTATTCGGCTTCTTTGATGTGGTCAAATATTTTAATTAAAAACCTTATTCATTAATGGTTTCTACTACGTAATTGTGGAGAGTAAACTTTAGTAACAGATTATCCACATCAATATTACACGCAAATTGCGTCATATCACAAGGTTATAATTGGAATGCTATGTTCTGTGCGTCATATCAAGACTAAATAGTATAACATTTACATTTAGTGCAAAATTACACTTCATATCATATTCTAACTAGCATGTTAAAAGAATGTTCTAAACAACGTTAATTTGTCTCGAGGAAAACTGTAATAAACAGGACAGAGCTTTACCTAAACCAAATATCTCTTTATCAGGTCTTATGTATAGCCATCGCAAATTTAAAAATATGCCTGATCCATGAAGGAACATGACAAATTAAATAATATAATTTTGGGGGTATGTAGGTTTCCACACCTATGTTTGCATGAGTTGGTCCTACTTTGAATTAGCATTACCAACCATGGAATTATTTGATGAGTTGTTGTTACAGTCAAATCAAATATTAAATTTCTAAAATTGAAGTTGCTCAGTAGTTCCATGACGATGCTTTCCGATTTAAGAAAGTACATACAATTTAGTAATAGCACATCACTCCATCCTTAGTTGACTTTGCCTATCATTACTTAAAGCTACTAGCATGAACCACAAGCGTTATGTTTAGTACTTTTATAAAAAAAAGTTGAATATTAAAGTTTTTAATATTATACTTAACTTCCAAGATTAGTAATAATTTTCAAATGTTTAGTATATAAGATAACGGAATTACTAAAAAGTATATAAATAATATTTTACTAAGAACTTGATAGGCCACTTAGAAATATTTTTGCAGCTTATGAATGTACGCTTCTATTCATCTAGCTTTCTTAATGACTACAAATAAATTTATTCGTAAATTTGAATGTTTATTATATTTTGAAAGCAGAAACGAATTTTATAGATTTGCGTGGCTTCTTGTGTGCCTTAAGATAGCTTCCCGCATATATTACGTTCATAAAACACATTTTAAACATCAAATTTGCTACACGAGAAGGTCTCATTGCTGCAACTACGCAACCTGCAAATGAACATTTATTTATATTTTGGATTTTTCTTCTAGAATACTAATATCTAAGAAACGTTTTGATTTTCAATCTTAATATAAATCTTCAGATAACGATTTTCAATATTTTAGAAATAAAATCCTTTTCCTTGTTGCATGTATATCCAGATATTGGTGATGAAAGATATATATATATATATATATATATAATGTACTTCTTTAGCAAAATAATTTAATTAAGAGTACTGAAATAGCATATAAATATGGATTTTTGCTCATTTACAAATTGTCATATGGTTTTCTATATGATTAACAAAAATATTCCTAGCTGTATTTCTGTACATATTTCAGAACAACATTCGTAAATCCAATATTGTATTTTTGTGTTTTATTTTCAACAGTGCCTTCTTCTCTACGTAAGACAAGACGGCAAGTTATCAGACCTCTTAGAAGATTAACGTTGGTCCTTATTAGAAGCATTTTGCAACATATTCTTTTATGTTTAGAAAATCGTCACTGCATAAACACTAGTAAGGTAATCTCTTTAACTTGTAGCCTGTACCACTGGAAACTTCCAGTCTTATAGTTCACTTTTTTGGATTTAAAACTTTTCCAAAGCTTGTGGTCAATGCTATTCCAAAATCAGTAAAAAATATAACAAACCGAAAAGTAAATGTAAAAAATGAAAGTGGTTTATTTTTTAAAAATCGTTTTCGTGGTAAACTGTGATCACATTAAATTTGAGTATTCAATGTAAAATGTGTATGAATGTATATAATCAGAGGATACAAAACTGATCCAGTGAGACATGGAAGCAAATTTAGTGATCATGTGATGGAAATTTGTATAGCAGCTGACATCTCGAGCTTACCATATGTCAGTGAAGTGCGTAAAGTATTAAAACATGTGTAGAATGAGAAGAGTGCTGTTCTGACACAGTTATTTCCATTCTCTTCCGAAATGAGTCTTTCTAATTTAAATGGTGCGGAAAAAAAAATAGGATGTGTAAATATAAAGGTGTCTTAAGATGAGTACCCGTAAAATTTTACTTTAAGGAATCTGTGTATTACGATTAACTTATTCATACTTTATAGAAATTTGTATACGTTCGTTTTTAATGATTCCTAGAAAAACTGTTATGGACTTCAGCAAAGCATAGTACGCTCAAAGAAATTTTTACACGATGGTACAGTACTTCAATAAGTGTTTTTACTTTCGATGTCTTTGTGGGTATAAGTGTGCGAATTTGTAAATGCATAGATTAACATCAGCGTGGTAGTAAATTAGGAAACACAACGGCAAAATTCCCAATACTCGTCAAATGCACGTAGAGAAAAGTATAAAACATACAACAAGTATATGAAAATTAAATAGCAAAATATATATAATCTAAAATCCGGTGGGGGGTCAAGTGCCATTTCTTGCCCCTCTTACCGACACCCTTGCACCTATAAACTTTCGATTAAATATATATAATTCAAAACTCACTTTTATCTTCCCGTGGGATTTCGTGGAACTGTATTTTAAATTGTTAAATTCTTCAGTTATTTTTACTAAGTTTACATTCCATATTTGTGTCTGTTCTCTCTTTTCTCCTTCTTCTCTCTTCTTTGCTCTCTATCTCCCATTTCTCTGCCTCTGTCTAAGGATCATCCATCGGTTTTATTTTTGTATTGTGTGTGTTTAAATTACTCCCTGCATCATCTTATGATTGTATAATGTTTCATCTCGCTTTATTATTTCATTTAATCTGTACTAATTCATATCTGAAAAAATTAACTCATGTTGTTTGTTGATTTTCATTACTTGGAAGAGGTGGAAGAGAGCAGAGAGAGACAGACAGACAGAAAGCGGTCTCTTTATCAGACACGATTATAGGATTAGAAGGTCTTAATTGCGTTACCAAGTTACACGGCGTTCACAGTCGCGATTTTTATACCAAATGTACCATAACGTATCAGTTCTACTCTAAATTACATTCTTAGACGCTTTCACCAGCCTGTAGATATGATACCATGGACATTTCGAAAATTTATCAGAGGAGCTCTTGTCTTCCTTTGATGTACCAATCCCCTCCAGACGTTTGTCGGTGTGTTTTTAAAACACCTTTTATATCAAGATTACAGTCGAATATTTACAGTCGAATTTGTAAATTACCTCAGAGAAATGATTACGTAAAAATATGCAGAATATCTTTTTGTTTTTAATTGGCTAGGTAAAAATTTTATTTGGAAATAATTTTATGAGTAAATAATTTTCTTTATGAGATCTTCCCCGAAGTAGAATTTTATGTATGTTTCCATGTATCAATTAAACTGTGTAGAATATGTCATGTAGTATATAGACATTCTCTCGAATAATCTATAATCATGGGGAGAAAAAATCGGAGATACACCGTATCTAGCATCAAATCCAAAATCAGTTTCCTACAGTGATAAAATTAAATTAATATTTCTGAATAAATCCTGAAATACTGCACTAATGTATACTATATTCTAGGAAGACTGGTTTTATTAACAGGGTGAATATTACAAACTAAAATAGAATATTATTGACTAACCAATAATGGCAACCTGGTATACTGATTGCATTTGTTCAGACAGTTCTCCGTCAATTCATTCTATGTTCGATATTCGAAAGTTTTAAAACAAAATATTGCTAAATATAGCGTAGTGTTTGGATATTGTGTCCAAGTGCAGTACACTTTAATATACAAAGGGATTTTTTTCTTAAATAATAAAGTCTAATGAACGACACAGTCCTTGGTGCGCTACTCACTTGGATCACATTTTTCCTTTTGTTGATCCCTGTTGAGAAATTATACAAATATAATATTGATTGGCTATCGTAAACAAACAGTTTCCCTTTTCACATTTAACAATCAGGCGCTAATTTCCAATGAACAGGAATGCACATTTCGTTCAGTTATACCTCATCTTGCAATGTCTCTTTCTAGACCAATGTCTCAATATGTCTAATAAACCCTTCGTTGCTAGAGTTTGAGATTAGCGGAAAACGTTGCTTATCTCCACCAGTGACAAATCACTGCTAATGTAAACCCACCATGAGCTATAGGAGTAGTGGCTGTAGGAGGTAGTGCACTGGCTGACTTTTGGCAGAGAACAGTACAACAAAACACTTTGTAGTTTCCTTAATAAGGTCAAACCTGGTACCATGTAGTTTTCAATATGACTGACCCAAAAACAGTTCAAAGTTTCCTTCTTACACTTGTCTCCTCGTAGTTGGTTTTATGCTTTCACGCAGTAGACAAAAATAATATCAAACGATCCGTCGTTAGGTAGAACAAGAGAAAAGCCTTCAAAGTGTATGTTAGGAAGCATATTACAGAATTTGCGTTAGTTCTAAGAACATTAACATTCTTAGTAACAGTAGTCGTAATGTTATATTACATTAAGCACTATTGAAAAACGTATATAGCAATTAATACTTTATTTTATCTTTTCCAGATTTGGAATAGTAACTTCCTGAGATGTGTGTAAGAATTCTCATAATAGTATATATGGTTTCCCTTCAAATAAAATCAGATATAGCTATTAACGTCTCAAAAGACACTTGCGTTGAAAACACAAACATAAATGAACGAAAAGGGTTTAATTCACTTAAAACAATAAGAAAATTATCAACAATGTATACTATCCCAACAGTTGATGATGTTTCCAATTTAGTAACCAACCAACTGTTAACAATTATGTTAGAAAAAGGTTCAACCATACATAATTTTTTTCTGAAAGATATACATTCAAGGTTTCAAGTAATCGTATTTAACGAAACTTGTGAATCAGTATTAGGGCAAGAACAGTATTTAAGTCAGCGTCCAATTTCAGTTAGTGAACCCGCGACAATCATTATATTTGCAGAGAATTATCATTATGTTGGAGGAGCTATGGCCAATAGCAGTTCAATGCGTTGTTGGCAACGTTTTCAGGAATTTATTTTGATACTCACGGGGATAACGGACAATCCAGAAGAATTTCCTCAAATAATTTCTGAAATAAACTGGTCGTCTGGAATCTTTAAAATTGTAGTCGTATACCAATATATTCGTAACAAAACATCTAGTATCAAAGATGCAGCAAGGAGTATATGTACAGCTATAACTATCTACACTCCATTTTCAAGAAACGTTGTTACAAGTTCATTTCCAGTTCCATCAGATGAAAGGACTAGCGTTAATAAAACTTTAACAATGGTAGGTGATATGCGTGGAATTAGACTTAAGACAGTAGCAGTGAAAGAGGTCCAGCCGCTTATTAAAACAAGTAAGGTGTTTAATACAAGATATAATTTCCTTGGTGTGCTTGGAATAGTATTCAGTACTTTAACTGGCTACATGAACATTACCACGATAGTAACTTCAATTCAAAAAACTGGCGTCTGCGGATCCATGCTTCCGAATGGTTCATGGACCCACATACTTGGTAAATTCCAAACTGGTGAAGCTGATTTTGCTCTTTGTATTGCCACGAATACTCCAGAAAGACATAGACATTTCAGATTAACAACACCAGTTCTAATAGAAAATTATTCTGCTGTAGTGAATAAAGCAAAACGTATACCTCTTTGGAAGACGATTTTCTTACCTTTTCCAGCATTAATTTGGAAATTGATCTTCTCTGTGTTCACTGTGGTTGGTATTGTATTATTAATTCATCGATATACTAATTACCTACCTCTTAATCCAATTAAGTTATTTCTGAACTTGTTAGCAATTTTCTTGCGGATATCTGTTAAGCATCC
Source organism: Lepisma saccharinum (assembly GCA_022664845.1). Taxonomy (NCBI): domain Eukaryota; kingdom Metazoa; phylum Arthropoda; class Insecta; order Zygentoma; family Lepismatidae; genus Lepisma; species Lepisma saccharinum. Next base: position 32,013 of record JAGDQP010014489.1, on the reverse strand, counting down.
ACGCAAAACTTTGATTAAGTATATCTTCTTACTTTGGACATTTTTTGGGTTAATAATGACCTCCGCGTACGAAGGATGCATTCTGTCGTTTCTGACTATTCCAAGGTATTATCCTCAGATCAATACACTGGAAGAGATTGCTGATAATTTTCTAAATATTCTGGCTGCAAACATATATATACAAGGTTTGAAAAATACAATTAATCCACATTTACAAAAAATTCTTAATAATGCAAAAGCATGGAGAACTGTGAAGTTAGACTTACCACTTGCTTTGCGCAATGATACGTTTGCTGTCCTTGGTCGTAAATATGTATTAGAATTTTATTTAAAAACATTTGAATGTGGAAATTGTGGTAAACAGTACCATTTCGTTGACGAAAAGGTTGGAGTTATTATTACATCTTTCATCGCTTCCGAACGTTTTCCCTTTATCAATCAGATAAATAAATTCATTAGAAGCGTTAGGGACTCAGGGCTCATTAATAAGTGGTTGAAAGATAGTTTAGATGTTTGTCACGAAATTTGCATATCCGAGAGAAATATCGTTCTGACTATTGAACACGTTATTTCCTCCTTTATTATACTTGCGTGTGGTTGTGCAATCGCAATTTTTGCCTGCATTATGGAGATCATGTTCCAGTACATCAAAAGAAGGAAAGGGATACAATTGAATTTACAGTAAGTTATGTTTTTTTCATATCTTAAATTTGTTTCAGTGTAGTAGGCATCTCTGTTGAGCCTAGGGCGTGTTATCCTACTTAGCGTTTACATATGGTTGAATTACTGTGCTGAGTGATAAGACATTGTCTAAATGTATTGATAGTTGAATTAGTATTATGTAAATTGTAGTAAAAGTAATTGTAGCTATAAATGCAAGAGTAATTATCAATAATGGTGGCTATATGAACTCGGTTTGTGACAAAGTAACACGTCCCCTTTTAACTGACAACGGAGGATCACAACTTGTTGTCGCTGAGATGCTAAACAAACATAGTGCATGTGATAAATAATTGTGAGATATGAAGAATACCAAAATTTAAGGTTGCGATGGACAAGGGGAAAGAGCTAAGGGGGGTCGTAACATTTAGATTCACAGAAGTTAGATAAAGGATATATCCACAGTATTTCACAATAAAGGACGGAACTTTTGCGAGGTGATTTCTGACATCAAAACAAGTAAAAATGTTTCTTTGAACATTAGTGAAATTTCGCTTGGTTTCTATAGATACAGCGTATTCAACTTTGAGTCCAAAATCGACGCCTAGTAATGGGAGGAAATGAATAATTCTCAATAAGTCAGAAACGGATCATTGAATGAAACTTCTGCTTTCGGAAATTTGTTTCTAGCAACATGCTGGACATCAGAACTGATAGCACAATGTCGGTTTGTCAATGTTGCAAACCAGGTATAAAGTTTTAATTTTTCAAATGGCAGTTCCTCGTTTTATTGGATATTTTACATCGTCTAGTGATGATAAACAACATGCTTTAAGCACACACCAAAGTGTTTCAAACTATGGATAATACATGTTTTCGCAATGGTATACAAACTAGAGGTCAGTCCATCTGAAATCGTACAGCTTGGTTAATCGGCCTCTTCCAAATAATAGTAATAATAATAGTTATATTAGAATAGTTGATAACGGGTATTCTTTTCTTTCTATCCCAGTCTATTAATCAATGGCCGCAATTTTTTCAGTAGTTTACAAAAAAATGTAATATCTCCATACTAGTTTATCATACAACATTCAAACAGAAATATTTTTTTCCTTTAAATCTAATTGATAATTTTAGTTCTCTGCATAATATGACTAGAACGTAATTGAAGTGATTAATATAATATCCAAATGTGATTGTCAAAAGAAAATAAATGTATGTTTTAAGTTTTTTTTCCTTATGGAGTGGATTGAATATCAGCGTTTATCTTTTGTACACTATTACACATCAAATTCTATAGAATGTATACAAAATATGAAGGCTGATATGTGTTTCCTTAATTTTTTATGAATGTTCGAAAATCCAAAAATTCGTATTTTATGCTGATATGGTTGGACAAGATTTAAAAATCTAATTGTTCACATGTTGTACAATTATATAAGGAAGGTAGTAATTTCAACTATGATGTTTAGTCTCGATGGAGTTAAAAATTTACACATTGAGGATTAATAATGCTTTTCGTGCTTTGATAATACTTTTACCAAAGCGCGTACTAGTATTATATCCCCAATTTACAAATGAATAATACTTTCAAACTCAAATATGAAAGTTGACATTTCTACCATATGTTCTCCTTATATAATTGTGCAACATGTGCAAAAATAAATTTTTATATTTTGTTCCACCAGAGATATAGGACCTCCAATACGTATAAAATACGAAGGTTTGGATTTTCAAACATTCACAAAGTATTAAGGAATCACATATCAGCCTTCATATTTGGTATACATTAAATAGAATTTGATGTGTAATACTGTACAAAAGATCAACGCTGGTATTCAGCCCGCTCCATACGAAAAAGCCCCCTAAAACAGGAATTTATTATGTTTTGACAATCACATTTGTATATTATTTTGATCACTTGAGTTACGTTTATTTTGATCACTTGAGTTTAGACATATTATGGAAAAAACTAAACTTATCAAGCAAATTTAAAGAAAAAATGATTTCTATTATAATTCCCTATTATAAACCAGTGCAGAGATATTAAATTTAATTTTGTAAACTACTGCAAAAATGGTGGTCATTGATTAATAAATTGCAATAGAAATAAAAGAATACCCGTGTTGAACTATTCTAATATAAGGAATATAAGTATTATTATTTGGAATAGGTCGATTAACCAAGTTGGATGATTTCAGATGGACTGACCTCTAGTTTGTAGAAGATCACAAAAAGTTATCTGCCTTATCCGTAGTTTGCAACACGGTGGTATGTGCTATAAGTATGTTGTTCATAATCACTTGATAATGTAAAATATTCAATAAAACGAGGAACTGCCATTTGAAAAATTAAACTTTATACTTAGTTGGGAACACTGAAAAACCGACATCGTGTTTTCAGTTCTGATGTCCACCATGTTGCTAGAAACAAATTTCCGAAAACGGCAATTTCATCCAATGATTCGTTTCTGACTTATTGAGAATTATTCATTTCCTCCCATTATTAGGCGTCGATTTTGGATTCAAAGTTCGATACACTGTATCTCCAAAACTAAGCGAAATTTCACCCATGTTTAAAGAAACATTTTTACTTGTTTTGATGTCAGAAGTCAAGTCCCAAACGTTCCATCCTTTATTCTGAAATACTTTTGCTATATCCTTTATTTAAATTCTGTGAATTCGGAGGTTTCGCCCTCCCACCTAGCTCTGCCCCCCCCCCCCCCCCGCCGATCGCACCTTAAATTTTGGTATTCTCCATATTCCACCATCCTTTATCAGATGCACTATGTTTGGTCAGCGCAAACTATAGTGGCCCTCCCTTGTAAGCACAGTGAAAGTAGCAGAAGCTCGTGTAAGGTTTAGTTTAAATCATAGTTATGTAAGTTGCGAGCAGAGAGTGATTTTAGAATAAGCGGGAAATAGTATAAATCTTATTGAAATAGGTCTTTGTTCTATACAACACCAGTGCGTGGTTATGGTTGACATTTCTAACACTGAGACAATAAATACGATGATAAATAGAAATATTCAATGAATATTTCGTTAAATACTCTTCTGGGTTACTCTGGGATTTTTCGAAACAATATTGAAATTATGTTTTCAGCAGATGAACACTGTGAGGAGTTTAAGTAAATGACCTTCACTTAATTTTTTTAGCTGGTTGCCTCAAATAACATCTAGAAAATTGTTATCGGATTGTTAATATGTGTTCCGAGTGAATAAATTAAATAAAAACTTTATACTAACTTGTGTTTCTTTTGAGAACTAAGTGGTTAGCACAGAAAACAGTTAAGTAATAAAAAATAATTCTTCGTTGATATACACAACAGAAAATATTTTTATAATTACCACTGAAAATTCTATTTAAAGATAGTCACTTGTACCTCAAATTAGTCACTGCGCCAGGCATGTAAACACTGAGAACCGAGATTTGAACCGAGAACCGAGTACTCTGACCGAGATTTGAACCCAGGTCTCCGGAATAGTATTTTTTACTTGTGGCTATACAATTCTTTATGCAATATTAAACAATTTACAGTCTCAAGAGATTCACAAGTGCGCTACCTGTTACACAGTTATTAAAACTTCCAAATTTTAGAATTTTTGTTATTTATCCAAACGTTTTACTTTCTTTTCGAGAAATGTTTTATCCTAACAATTGTAATACATTATTAAAAATTAGTGTTTACAAAACATTGTTTTTGCTTTAAAGTAGTATTTCTTACAAAGGGGCAGTGGGCATAACTGGTTTAATATATTATCTTATTTGTTATGAGGGATAATTTTTGTTCATTATATACATATATAAATTATGTATATATTCAGACCTAATTTACTGAATTAAGAAATTTACTAATTTCTACCTTTTCATTCTAAGTTACCCAATTATCCAGAGCTATTAAAAATTGACAAATCATTTTCGTTGTAGAGTATTGTCCATTTTTTTCATATTTCAGAGACCTTCGATAAACTTATTCGGTATACGATTCATCTGATTTTAAAATAAATTCTATAGTATGCCCCGTAATCCAAGTTACCGCATTTGTTTTCTCTTCTAGATAATTGTAGTAATCCGAACAGGCTATAATTTGATTTATACTGAAGATGTGTGCGCTGTCCTGCATATTTTTGCCAGCACTTCTGTGAACTCATTTCAAATAATTTTTCATCTTATTGCAAGTCTTTAAACGGTATTATTTATCATCAATTTGGCTACACACCTTACATAATGTATCACAATTATTTCCCAGCTCTGCCCATCTGCCCGGCGTATTGTAAACATCATGCGCCAGGTTATAACAAATATATTTCTGCTTGTTGTTTAAAAGAGTTTATTGATATTTCGCCACACCATCGATCAAATAATTCCATTAGTATTACTCTGAGATATTTTGATTGTTCTTTGTACTCTTTTCGTTCCCATAATTATTTGTATATTTTATTCACCGTCCATTGCTCCATAGGTAAATGGAGAGCTACTGCGTATGCCAACTCTATTAACACTTCTGTGTACATACTATTGCGTTTCTTTTAATTGGCATATTTATATTTAACGCGATTGGGTACTCCTTGTTTGTCAAAAAGGTCAGGGAAGTGCTAAATAACGTATCCACTTATTCAGTTAAAATGCTTGCAGTGCTATGAATCATCATAATCGGTGCCTGTATAATCACATCTTGCATATGAATTTCTCCTTGCTGTGAAGGTATAAGTAGAGTATCATATGTCATTCGCAATGGTTATATATGCCACAAAAGTGCCTGACTGTTTACCTTATGAATAAAACTATGATGGTGTTAAAATGTGAGCTCTTAGAATGTTCAAGCGCAAACTGTTTCAAATATGCGTTTCTTGCAATAAGATTTAAATCACATGTTTTGTTTTTACTAATAGATTACATAACTGTTGGTAGAAATTTTGATATGTTTCATTTATGGTATCTTCCATTTTGCTCATCCACGATATCTAAAGTATTTGTACTTGTTGTGCAGGCGTGTAATAAGATGAATACTTGTTTTCACTTTCTTTTGATAAACACGCAATTTTTGGTTTTGGTTGTTGACTGTGGAACCTGTTATTTCATGTAAGTATTTAATATCTTTTCTATTTTGGGGATTTCTTTATTTCTGCTTAGGTTAATTCTTACATTATCATGATAAGACTGTACGTTCGGGTACAAGCTTCGTTGCAATTTATTATTAAAAGCGAAGTCAATATTTCTCACTTAAGGTGTAATGGACAATTATTCTCAATGGGTCGCCTTCCGTGACACCTCTCCCTACTTTAAATTTAAATGTTAGTTGTCCATGAATTTTGATATACATTGCTCTTTTAGAATTGTGTGCTATTAACATATTTTTTATGGCTGATGTTATTCTGTAAAAAATAAACATTTTTCTAAATAAGGAGATTACAATCTGCTATAAGCTTGAGAATAGTCAACACTCACTATTGTATAATCTGATCGTTCGTAAAAGACGAAACTATTTATGAAATCACGTATATTTGACAATGGTATCGAGGTACTAAGATACCCCGTTACACCGTGTTGTTGTGGATGTAGAATTTTTGGCAATACCTGTTTCATTACTTGTGCTAAACAGCGACTCAGTATCTTAGCATCCGTATTTAATATTTGCATTGGTCTAAAATTGCGTATGTTTTTTTTTACTGCGACCAATATCCCTTTTAGCATTTCCAAAGGAAATTTACCCGTGATTCTAAACTCGTTAAAGAATTCCGTAAAAAAATTGCAAACAATTCAGGAAAAGTTTTATTCTATGCCGCTAGCGACGTATCGGCTCTAGGGCTTTTCTGCGCCGCCCCTGTTTTATTGCTTGTAAAACTTCCTCAAGCGTGTACGGTGTATTTAATATATCAGATTCTGTTCCATCAAATGATGTAGTATCATAATTAAGCAGTTTTTTATGTTCATCTGAACTTTGCTTGTTTTGAAGAAAACCTTTACGATAATTATTTAACATTTTTTGAGTCTCTTCACTTTATTGAATCTTACCTTCATAATTTTCTACTTTTAAAATGAAATTTTGTCCCCCCCCCCCTCTGGTTTTATTTTTTATTAATTTTAATGTAATTCGTTCCCTTGGATTTATAATTTCACTTTTATAATGTATCAAATTACCTACAGTCATTTTTCTGTGTGTTTGTTAACAAATAATCCTTAATATCTTTAATATTTTGAACATATTGGTGATTCCCCCGTATGTACGCATTTGTGTACTCGTGTAAAAGTTTATAGTAATACTTTTGTTCCTGTTTTTTTATTTTGTGTCACCATTCTTTTGTAATGTTTAAAAAGTATGTAATCTGATGTTTTCCATATGTTGTCCACCACACAGCGAGTGATCTGCCTGAATATTTTTCTATTCTCCATTAATCCAGCCCAGAAAACATTGAATTGTTCCCGAGAATCCAGTATTTCTAGTATGGTAGTGTTCAAATACCAAATATCAAATCTTCTAAAATTTGGATATTTGGCGTCTGTAAATTTAAGACGACAGCTTGACGATCCAAATTTGTGTAATAAAATCACATAAATATCACAAATTTCATTAGATTTTCCCTTATCAAAAGAGACCGGAATGGGCGGTTATAAAGGTGTAGCCCTTCTCCAACTGTCTCAATATCACCCACTGGTCTACTAAATCATGACCTTCTACAATGTTTTTAAACCTCGTGAAACATTTGAGTATGGTTTTGATTTTTCCTTGTTTATGATGCAATTATAGTAATCCACCGCAATAATATTAGGTGATCCGTCTTGTAAGGCGTAAGCAATTTTCTCTTTCGAAAAACTGATCCCGTTGTGTTTGAATAGCGCTACTTGTTTTCCGATATGCGTATTGACAATAATTAGTGATTTGCAAAACCCCCGCGTTATACGTTCAGACAAGGAGTCGTAATTTGTTGTAACTCAAGGTCACAGTAGATGAAAATTTCGAACGTGTGGCTAAACTTTGCGGAGTTTGTACCTTCTTAGACAATAGTATATGATGATCCCAGGTTTTTAAAAATAATTTATCGAGTTTAATTTTGTTTCATTACTTATTAATCCATGTACGTTGAGAGTACTATTTCTATAGGTATGCATTTCAAAAATGTTTGACTCCGATCCCCTCCTGTGGATCAAATTACACTACCACTAATTATTAGGAATGTACTAACGTACAAAATGCGTAACGTAAATAACAAGACTTTGAAAGTTTCATAAGGTTTGAATTCCTACACAAATATGATTAATGATAATTTCGTTCTCTTATTGAGCAGTTTAACGCTATAAGCGAAGAAAACATAAGAGCAAAAACGCATATTTTTATGCATTATAGTTTTATCAGTTCTAACGTAGTCATTTAGTTTTGTGAACTATGAAACTTACGTGCAGATAGTGTTTTCTGGCCATTTACTACATTCTCTTCCACTTTTTGGACTGGACGTTTTGATTTGCAATTAACGTCTTGTTTAATCTTTTCCTTATTTTTATTGTGTTCAATGTAATTTGTAAGACATGCTTGTTTTATTCAGTAAACGCGGAGTGGAAGCCATCGCAGGCGTATCACTTTCAGTTTCTCTACCATAACCTTGCGTATATCATTCACTTGCTCCACTTGTTATCACTCCAGCTAAGTCACGTCTTGCTTTACTGTATCCACTATAGATTCCTTTTGTTTCGCTATTTCACTAGCAGAATTGTGAGAAACTTCACTTATTTCTTGTATTGTCAGACAGCCCAAGTCATCACCTTGTTTGTACCTATTTACTTCAGCAAGGTGTTGGTCTTCCCATGAATCTGGTACGTTATCCTACTCTGTCGGTGCATCCTCTTCCACTGGCGGTGCCATCGACTGTAGAGTTTTCGGCGTTTGTTGTTCGAAGCCTTCGGTCCCTCCCGGCTTTGTATCCACTTCCATCATATTGCTGAATTTAACGCCCTGCATTCCGTTTTGTTCCGCCCTATTGTTGGTAATTTCTTTGTTATTTATTTCATCTGTAAGACTTCTCAAAGACATCATGGAATGTAACAAGACACCCGCTATCCTTACTAAAAGCTCTCTCCCTCATTGCCACTATTGTTAGTGTAATTTTTGTTTGTAAATAAAGTGTCTTTATTTCCGACTGAAATATCATATTCCGAGGTCCTTGCCAGACTTTTCAGTGTTTCTGCTGGAAAGCCGGGAGTTTTCCCTAATACTGTGTTTGCATCTTTCATATTCCTTCCTCCTCGCCTAGTGCTGGGAGTGCTTTGAAGTAACTTGCTCCACGTCATGGTCCCACAGTGAAGGCAGGAGAGAAGGTCGGGGATGTACCTATAGTAAGATAATTTGTTTAATGTCCTCTTAAGTTGTTCGCATTATGCTATCATATGACTCGCTTTAAAGCAATAATTGCAATTCATTGACCGCCTTGGATAATCATCAGATAGACGCAACTCAATGATTAGATTAGAAATTAGAGCCACACTTTAATTGTAAATTATAAATTTTCTTCCTTATCTTATATTTTTGTAAATTTTATCTTCCATAAACGTTTCATCTTCCACCTCACATACCTTACCGTATTGGCTAATAGCTCTAACAAGGTAACTGCCATCTAATTCTAAATGGATCAGCCAAACTTTTACGGTAGTAAACGGATTGCGCGTAACATCTACTATTATATCGTAAGTTGCTGTTTCGTTCGTATACTGTCCATGAGCATCACACTGAGAAGTTGATTGCATGTTTACTCATTTGGCAATTTTATATAAAAATATCCTGCCACATAGTCCATTTCTGTCAATAGAATATCTCCTAAACTTAAATGGAAACATTGACTTATAAATTAGTGGGCTATTATAATATATTGATTTCTGTGTACGGGATGAAAATGAATGCGAATTGTGATTTTTCTTGAAATTCTCGTTTAACTAATTTGTTCCTCGTTGTATCTATATTTTTCCTAGTCACCTTTAGAATTAACATAACCTAAAATCCTGACTTAATCCACTTAACACTGGTAAACGGACATTTCGACAAATTCTTCTCGTTTCTGAACTACTTGTAAATCCGCTAATTATTGTTCCCTTCACACAATTTACACTTCACTGCAACTGTCAAACACGCACAATATGAAAATTCTTCTTTTTGTGTAGTGAAAAAGCAAGTAAAAATCTACTTGCACTTCCACTGGGTAGCACGTAGTAACTCGCTACCAATAAGCAGAGCGCAAATTCTCCAGGTGTTGCTACGGCCACTGTTCCCAGTAGATTTCTACGTATTCATTTTGTGTAATAAATTCAATTAATTTTGTTATTTTCTTCTGTCCATTTCAGAACTTCATTAAAAACTTCAATGCTTGCAGAAGATTTTAAAGTATGTAATACAAGTCTGTTGTTATTACCGCAGACTATTACGATATATCAGTTTACTTACTTGTTTGTTTAGTGAATACAAAGTGTAGGTAAAACTATTCTTTAGAGTCTCTATTTGGTAGGGGGAACCAAACACTTGAAGAAGAAACATTTTATTAGTAATGTGAACCATTACAATTTTCAAACAAATTATTTGTGTACTTTTACCTCTACTGCTTTTGTTAGAGGAAACTATACCCGGTCATGGATAACAAAATGAAAATACTATGTTCATCGTAGTAGACACGATAATATTAATATTAACAACAAGATGACAGATTTTAAAAATAATTTACAAAAATATATTTTGTAAATCAACAGAAGCGGGAAGAAAATAATAACATATATTTATAATTAAGTTTACCACCCAAAAAGTATATGAGTCTGCGTGGCTCAGGAAGTTGCGTGTCTGACTAAGAATCTGGCGTCCCGAATTTAAGTCTCGGCCAAGAAATGAGAATTTTTTAGTACCGTTCACATGCCTGACGCCCTGTCAAGTGGGTGTTTATCTGGCTATTACACCAATACCCCAAACTGGCGCTAAATGCTCATGCTCTTTTCTCTCACAATAATACATTTAGGGAAAAACGGACTCTATAAACATATTTCTCGTTAACCTGCAGCCTAGAATGACATATTATACGACCCCCTTCGTATTTAAAAAAATCAATCAAGGTTCAATACAGCGGACATAGGCAACATACCCTCCAGCTGGTAACGCCTTCCACCCAGTATCAATTAGTTTGTATTTGGCTTCCATTCCTTTCACCAATTTAAGAACATAAAGATATTTCCAATTTTTTTTTTAAATTATTTTCCACAGACAGAATTTGACGTTTATATGAATGATATATATCCCGAAGTAATGGCGCTTAAGTGGCCAAAGTTTGCATATGCACATACTTTGGCATTCTCAGCATGACGGAAGAAAAAATATATAATTATCTTCTGCTCTTTCAGTATGTTTGGTTTAAACATAAATATTAAAATAAAACTCAATACGTCCTACGCCGAACATTTCAAAACATTTTTTCTCGGCAACGACAAAGAAGAACATCTTAGTGCTTTCCCAAATTAAAACTCAGGTCGTGAGCTTTTATTATTAAAATTATGAATGGAAAGTAAGTTTCACAATTCGCTGACCTTAATTGTCAGTGTTCTATTCTATATTGTAGTGAATATACACTCCTAGAGCTATAACCCATGTGAGAGCTGCGAGTCTACTAACATTCGTGATGGTTTCGAGGTGCCTTTGATAACATCTGAGATACACAATATTATTTCCTTTTTCTAAGCTTGGTTGGCAAGACTGGCATCTAGTGATTACGGACGTGAACGTCCATAATATTTATGTAGTTTCAAATTATGTTTATCTCAAATTTTGTGCGGATAAATCGAAATTTTTCAATGCAATTATAAAAATTAAATTTTAAAGTGCGTTGGCAAATCTTACTATTGTGGTACGTGCGAACTGGAAAACTCTCTATTTTCTTATTATTCAGGATAATGTTTATGCCATTTTTGGTATAGATGAGTCCAACGAAACAGAATCAGTTAGAAAAATTGAATCTATTATAAATAGATTAGCAGCACTGATAAAATGCACAAAATATTCCAGTGGTTCTAAGATAGTCCATCTAAGACTTTTCCAACGACACTTTTACCACTTATTTACATTTTGTGGTCCCTTTTATTATTTGCTAACAAGCGCACAGACGGATGAACTGAGTACGGCGTATTATAAGGTCGAATTTTCTTAGTTATGCATTTAAGCGATCTAATAAAATGAAGCAGAAAACATAATCGTAAGAAAGGAAGTGTTTCTTTTAACTTTGAGTCAATTGCATCGATGACATAGATAGTTATTATTTGTAATACGAGCCTTAAATATATTGTCCAAACTAAGCGAGTAGCACACCTGTTGATTAAACGTTGATAAACCCGTCTGACGTCCGCCTTTTCAACGGTTTTATGAACGTTTAATCAACGTGTGTGCTACTCTGGGATCCTTTGTGCCAAGCGTGTCCCAAGTACCAGAGGAAAGGTGCAGTATGTACACATTTACCTAAAATTCTTGAGCAATATCTAGAGATAGAATGATATAGGAAAACAGGATGAGTATTTTACAAAAACATAAGCAGTTCTAGCTAATCCAACAAACTCTGAATCTTCGTAGTTTCTACCAATTGATATTTTATTTCAGCAAGTTATCAAGTATTGAAATAAAGAATTTCAAAGAATTTGACTTTAAGGATCCCCATTAACTATGCTCGAGGTTCTTTTTGCCGGTATGTAAATCATCTATCATTTTTGAAAGTTTGATAATCCTTTGAAAATACATATATTAAGGTATAGAGTCTGCTTTGTATAAGGGAGACTGGGGCCAGTTGCAACAGCTTTTACATTTTTCGCGAAGAAGGTCAAAATATGAACTCCGGAAACCCAAAACGAATGTGGTATATTCTGTTGTCCTTCCGTTATAACATATCTAATTTTATTTGCATTAACTTTCTAGAGGACTCAGTGACACTAAAATGAATCAGGAAGTGTCACATGTTGCAGCTTGCCCCATATACGGGGCATGTTGCAACACTGTATGGGGCAAGTATCAACAGAAACAAATATTGAAAGGTACAGTTCTATTCAAACAATATTTATCGTATATTACCTTATACATATGTATACAAAAAATAATTTTAGTGACTATTCATAGACTACTTACTCAAGAAACTAAGCAAATTGAAATGAAATTATATAAAACTGGTATATGCTCAGTACTCAATATATACTCGCTCCGCTTCGCTGGGAGCGCTGCCTCCAGAATTCCATGGGCTGTGCCCCCAACTTTAGGAGTTTTGGGGGACAGCGCTCCCCGTATCGCAGTCAGACTCTCCGGAGAACTTCGCCCCCATTGTGCAGATGGATCCAAGATGGCGTTTTTGGAGATACTCTGTAATATTTTCGTAACCTACTAATGATATGTACCGTTATACTAAATTTTGTTTTTCTATCTTTAGCAGTTTAGGCTGTGTATTCTATGGAAATTTCATTTTGGCGGCCATTTTGGATCCAAGATGGCGTCTTTGGAAACATTTTGAAATATTTTCGTAACCGACTAAATAATGATGTACTGTCGTACTAAAGTTCGTTATTCTAGCTCTAGCCGAACTAGAACATACATATTCCATACTTAGGGAAAATGGATAATCATACTTACGGGGTCTTATTTAAAGGCTGCTATAAAAGTTTAGCGTTTTCTTCGCAGTGTGATTGATGCCAGGTTCGACTATAAAGGAAGTAAGGTTTGGAATTAAGACGTCGAAAATATTATTATTATTATTTTAACGTTAAATTTCTAAATACCGTATAAAGGAAGTTCAGGTATAGTGAAAGGGGAGGAAAAAGTCGACGGGTGTGTATTATGCTTCAATACCGCTTTCTGCAGATTCTGACTCTGATTCTGTAACTAATTCTGTGTAGTACCATTCACGCATTCTAGAAATTACGGGGAGCACGCAGACTCCAAGTTCAGGGGGTCGATGTTTTATGAATGGGCACGTCCATCTTCTGTATGGATATTCTGTTAAATCTTCGCATCCCATATCGTGGATGTCGAACACGTGCGTGCGTGGAAACATGATTTGAAATATACCTGCTAGAAGCGGACTAATACAATAAATCGTCTGGCCAGGGCGCATACCGGACTGTAAAGATTGGACGATGGATAGCATGTCATCCTGTCCTGAGTTCCACTCTAACAGCGTGTTGTCTACATATGTTTGATATCGCATGTGGGCATCTGGAAAAAGGTGTTTAGCGGGCTCAGGCATTTTTGTTATGAAGTGTGCTAAATAGGGAGGTTGGTATCGCCAAGCTGGATGCACTGGCATAGTGCCAATTTCTCTCATAACAAAGCCGTAATTATTAGAGAAAAAGCCTGTTGCATGTATCATATGGGATACGGTAGCGTCTTGTAACATGTTATCTGCAATCTCTTAAAAAGCTTTTTTTTTTACTTACGTAGTGTGATACGTAATGGTATACGCAACTGGTTATCTCTTAGAGGGGCTGAAAAAAGAAATAGAAACCAATATTCCAGTTTATCAGCACAATATGGAACGCACATTCTGATTCTTGTCACTTAAATTTCTATGTATTTTATCTTCTAATCATTACACTTAAACCTATAGATTATTATCATATATGGTTGCATGCGCTACATTCAGATTAGTATGTAATTAGTTTTACTTTCTTTTCTTATTTTCCCTGTACTGTAAACAGTAAAGTCTAGTTTATTTATTTATTCTATATTTCATTTGGTCCATTAAATCTTATCAAAAAAGAGAATCTTGTTGATTCTCTCGGTCTACTATTACTTCAATTTATTTTGGCAGTACCACGTGTTTTTACACATACTGCGCACTACTATTTACTTATAAACAAAGATCACGTGTCGCATATTACAATAGCACAATCCACGGCACTTTACAATATATATATACACAATATACAATATAAAGTTATATATATAACTCCTCTGGTCAGCGTGGGAGTTATATATTTTTATAAGTAGCGTTAGTCAGGGTCACAGTCACAGTCAGCGTCAGTTATATATATATATATATATATATATATATATATATATAATATAATTCACAGTCATATTCAATTCACTACTGGGTGCGCCCTCTCTCGAATGGAGAAGGTGGTATGCTGCTCCCACGCAGACCAGACGTGCTGGCAGAGGAAATCTGAAGCTCTCAACTGTGATCGCCGTTGGGAGCATAACATTTCGGTGTTGACCCAGCATCGTGAGGACAATTGGGACGCTGCTGTGAATTAAAGACAGCGGCGATCACAGTTGAATGCTTCAGATTTTCTCTGCCGGCACATTCGGTCAGCGTGGGAGCAGCATACCACCTCCTCTCTCCGGGAAAGACCTCATCCTGTAGTGGATTGAATATGGTTGTGAAGTATATATATATATATATATATATATATGTTCTTCTTTATGGAATTTTATTTTAGGGAAATTTAATATTGATACGTTTATGTAACACCTACATAGATGACGGAACTATGTAGAAAAAAGTATCATGTAGTTGAAAAAATTGACGTCTGTGGTTAAGGTTAGAACCAACTTCGTCAGCTTTATGGACAAAAAGAAAGAAAAAGAGAATGAACACGATGCTACAACCACGGCTACGAATCATTATGGTAAAACAACCTTCGAGATGCTATTTCTCCAGATTCTATACATATGAAAACTAGATCCTACAATTTGGTAAGAGTTTTTAAAAAGGAGTTTAACGTCCTAAGTGAGAATAAGCCAAGCTTTATCGCTACTGATTACGAACGTGCTGATATCGCTGTATTAAATTTATTTTATGACCAACAATAGTGAAACAATAACTTTCTTCAACCAAAGAGAATGCTTGTCAATAGAGGCTAGGCGATTTCTTAAAATGTATTTGTTGCTTTTAGGTATCTTACGCTCAGACCGGAGAAGGTAGAAGCTGTAGAAACTGATGTAACTAGTAAATCAATATTTGAAAACAGGATAGTGTTTATGATACTCATGCCTTGCGACATTGCCACATAATTCACATCACAACTTACTTTTTTAGATACCAACAAATGGGTTTTATAAAAACTATAATAAATAACAAATAAATAGATTACGATAAAGAAAATTGCGTCTGTTTTATAAAGCAACTTATCTGTTGATGAATGGCTTATTCCTAACACGTTTCGTACAGTGGAAAACATTTAATTTTGTACTTTAGGCTTTTGAAAGAGACCGCTCATTTTATCATTGACTTAGTGTACATGAATTATCTGTGGCCATAAAAAAATCGAAAAGAATAATATCCACTTCGGAGAAGTATCAAATTCAAATTAGAATTGAAGACCTGATTGCAAAAGAACCCAAGTCCACTTTTTTCGTATTTTTATTTTTCTGTTTGTCAAGATCTATGTTCCAAGGTTATCCATTTGCATAATATGACATCCTAAATCAAACTCAAAACCTTTTTGCAGCACAAAATAATTTCAGCTAAATAGAATAACATCCCGTGTCCTTGGACTGTTTTTTATTCCTCCTGAAAAAGTACTCAAGTGAACTTGGGATTTTTTTGCAATTCCGGTCTTACATTGAAGGATATAAGAATAATAAAATATTTGTTTTCAATCATTTATATATTTTGTTCATAAACCTCTAGAATAGATTCCGTGGTAATCCATATAGATTCCAACGTTACATGCAATATAATATGCAATAGCGTTGATAAAATAGTACTGGACCTTTGAAGATTAAAACAAAGTATCTATAAATGTTGATGTTTAGTTTCCACATGCGCTTTACATCAGTTACATTCATTTACAGCTTTTTGAAATTAGTAAATTACCAATGATTTCCGACATGAATGTCGTAGTGATGGTGAAATACAGGAGCTCTTGCTGCGTAGCGGATAACATGAGGACGTGGTTCCGGACGGATAATAGAAGTAGCAACAACGGGTTTAGCTAACCATGGAGCAGTAAACACGGTTGTTGTGAAACCTGGAGCATACCGAGTTGCGGGTTTACTGATAGATGTTCCTCTTATAACTGGTTCTGCATAAACACTTACTGGTACTGAGAGTGGAGATGCTACTATTACAGGTGATGCAACTGGAGCGGCAACTCTAATAGGTGCAACAGGAGCTACAACTCCCACAGGTACTGCAGAAGCCACAGGAGCGACTACGGGACGAGATACTATAGGTGTTGCTGCAACAATGCCACTAGTTACTGGAGCTGCTACTCCTACGTATGGTGATGATGGTCCGTATGATGTAGCAACTGCTGACGATCCCGTTGGATGCACAGTTGCACTTGCAGTAGAATATGGTACGGCAAACCCACCTCGCTTTTTCCTGTCATCCGACGCAGCACACAATGCCAAGGTTGAAAGTAAAATAATGATCTAGAGTATAAGAAAAAGAGTTAAAACGTCTATACATCTGCTAAAGTTGCAAAATGTTGATATGAACATTTTAATAGGTATATTGGTGAGAACTTGCAGCACTACATTACCGTGTTTCAAGTATAACTTTTATCAAAACAAGAGAATACAGAATATTCAATGAACAAAATTTGGGAAGCTTGAATAATCTTTACAACAAGTTGGCAATATTGTCAAATGAGCAACATGTAGATTTATCGAAAAGCAATACCTTTTATTTGTATTCCAAGAAGTAAATGTTAGATTTGAAGTAGGGCACGCTATATACGAAAGATGAAGCTGCTTTCGACTTGTACCGGTATATAACTATTTTATCTTGTTTGATTGATGGGCTTACAGACCTAGAATAACTACCGTTACTTTTTGAAATTGTGTTATTATACAGTGTGTTCAAATGTCTCCCAACAGTGCATTATGGTAAAAGAGATATTGTCGCGTTCATTATTGTGCCTGCACGATAGACATCTATGTTGTGTTGAAGGTCAATTGAAGGTCAAAGACTAGCTTCGTTCATGTCTGTGTCGGGCTGTTTCGTTTCATACACATTTCAATGACACAAGTATATGTTACAATACTTCTCTCACAGTAATTATAAAGAGGATTTTCAAAGGGTCGTTAAGTTACCAGCCAACAAGAGCCCGAAAATTTAATCCTCTTCGAAGTTACGGGAAAACCAAAACATGATTTCTGAACTTTTGAAATAAACGGATTACAAAGGTGTTCAACCAAAAGACCAAACCCCAGAGCCTATGAGAGAGTAATGGCATTTAATGAGCTCTTTTAAAAAAGCTAATACACAATTATTGGGCTTTTCAAATAACCAAGATAAAGGACTGTCGAAATTATCATGTGCTACCAACTTCACAGAGTACTTATTATCTACATCAACACTCAAGTTCAAACAATTAAAATCTACTCTATATTAATAAGCTCCTACGGACTCTCCGAATAAACTCCGATTTTGGAGCTCCTCATAGAAACAGTAAGATATACTGTTCTCCAACTTGTCACACCAACAATCCCATTTAAAAACCAGATATTAAAATCTAGCCAGGAATCATTGAGCTAATTATAGGTTTTAGTTTAATTTATTTGAAATCATCTTTAGCTCAGGTCGAGGTAGGGTAGCGGATAAAATGGGAAATTTAGCGAATCTTATTTATTTGAAGTACTGCCATAGCATTCTCTGGTTGAAACCG
Organism: Lepisma saccharinum; assembly: GCA_022664845.1. Classification (NCBI taxonomy): domain Eukaryota; kingdom Metazoa; phylum Arthropoda; class Insecta; order Zygentoma; family Lepismatidae; genus Lepisma; species Lepisma saccharinum. Next base: position 13,740 of record JAGDQP010014489.1, on the reverse strand, counting down.
TGGGAATCCTTGCAAATCTTATTTAGGTTAGTGGGCGGCTGGTTTCGAACCTGTGTGCCTATGCAATGCTCATCCAAATGCTACAATACCGTCTCGACTATCGGGGCTGGGTGTTCCTTGTAGGGTCTCAAGAAACTAGTCCATGATTTTTGGACCTTCAAAATAACCAGATACATAGTTATCGCTGATGCGGTTTCTTCACGACAATTAGCAGTGATATACTTTTACATGTCACGAATAGGCTATTATATAGTATAGTCTTATAAATTTGAGAGCTTCAGGAAAGCGGTGTATACTGTTTCTACGGATGGATGTTTACAGGTTAAAATACCAAATTCAATCCCTATGCAGAAAATACATATTGTATAGGACAAAACTAAAATTATTTCTGTAAAAAAAAAGTGGAAATTTAAGTGGAATGCTTCTTCCCTACAACTGAACAGAGTGACATTGACATACCCTCGTATCACATTATAATATCACCACTATAGCAGCTCGTAACAACAGGAAAAAAAAGGCAGTGTAACACATCGTTAACTTTTAAACCTTTTGGGTTCATCACGTTACTATTTTGAAGTGTAAATCATCATTGGACATCCTTATTGGTTGCTTATGTGAGGAACCCGAAACCGTAAGATGCTTATTAATCATGCGACATAAGTTTAACTTCGTTTGGCTACAAAGAGTGCTGATAAGCATTCCGTAAATTGAGCAGCGCCAGTTTAAGTTGGGCATCTCTGTATCTCGGTTATTTGAAAAGTTAAGAATTCGTGGATTAGTTAATATGCGAGGATACAAACAGCCCGTAATTCATATGTAGGTTATATTTGGGGGCCCTTGATGGTTCAAATAGCGCTGGTAATATCACTGTTCTTATTTTATAGTATTATTGTCCTCAAATGGTTATTTTACTATGGTATGGGTTTATAACTTTACCAACCTTCAAGGTTGTTCAATTTTTAGTTTCTTTAAAAAAATGAAACCTCAGAATTTTGATTACAAAGAACATACGTTATCGTGATCAATTTGAACGACCTGTCCCAGTCTCTGTTATGTGTAAAACGTTCAAGTTTCTTAATTAACAACTGTGGTTAAATGACATAAGAGTCATTTGATTTTCTTTACAAAAGTGCTATTCATTTTAATATTTGTAAAGTTCATTTATACATCGTGATTGTAACTTTGACATTACAAGTTACTGAGCATCTCGTTGGCTTTGCATTCGGTAGATCTTGCATTAGAAACCCAGCGGACGGCAATCCTGGTTGAAGTTGCCCCCATAACTTTCATCAATCATACCATGCTAATGCCGGACGCATGCTTTAAACTGCCTTTTCTCTATTCCCGCCTGTCTCTATCTTGGTGTCACTTAGAAGTAAAACTTGTCGATCGTTGACACTGTTTTTAAGAACCAAACTTGGCACAGCAGTAGGGTACATCACAAACTCACTACTAAACATAATTAAAAGTGCTTTCGTCCATAAAGACTGGCGCAGTGACCAAAGGATTGATTCATAAGAATAATAATTTATAGTGTGATCTAACAAGGAGACTGTCAATGAGACATGTCAAAACCTATCTTTACATTTTGCTAGGAGAATCTACGTCCTAAATAGACGTAATATGCACAAAATTAGCTTCCCATATTAACTGCCAGGTACCGAGTCAGTGCCTGGAATAATGGTTAAAGTGTACAAAAAATGATTTTTTTATGTTTCAATTAAGAGAAGTCACTTCTGCTTCACTCTGCTCCTGGAATGAAACACTAGCGAGTTATAGTGTCACATCCCACATCACAGCATTCCTTAACAGGGACATATTTAGGTGGTGTGGAGCCCCCGAATTTCAGATTATTTTTGTAAAATCCATATAGGTTTGCCAATTTTCCAAACAAAATGGATTTGGAGGAGTATAGATCCCTAAATACAAGCCCGTCGAGGAGTTCTGCTGTGTGGAAGGTGACGCTACAACTCGACAGTTTTTCATTACAGGACGAAAATGAAAATTAAGTGACTTTTTTGATTCAATCATAAAAAAATCAATTTTTTGTATACTTCCAGCCCTAATCTCGGTACATTGCAGTTAATATGGGCAGTTATTTTTTAAAATATTATTTCTCTATTGGATGTAGAATCTCCTAGTAAAATTTCAAGCTAGGTTTTGAAATGTTCTCGTTGACGGTCCCCTTATATGTCGGAAAACATGTGTATTTGTGAAATACTTGCAATAATGGAAACAAATATAGATGAATGAGTATTAGATGCGCAAGTTATGAGTACTGGTGACCACCTACCAAGTGCTAATTACTTCTGCTTTGGGTCTTCATTTCTTGCACTGTTTCAACAAGAGCATAGTATTTCCAGACTTTTCAATCAACTTCGCATGCTAATATCACATCTCATTATTTCTATCAAAAATAAAATTATGGAAAAACTGACTTCACCCATGTATTTCTGGGAAAATTTTAGCTCAGATTGATATGTTACACATGACCCCCCTTTCATTTAAAAATCTATCAAGATGTACGATGGCCGACTTCAAGATGTACCGTCTAGAAGATAACATATTGACTTGTATCCAATCGTGTGTATTTTTGTCCATTATTTCAAACATTTTACAAATAAACATGTTTTCTGACTTAGATCACACTATAAGTACTAATGGATCAAACTTTTTCCATTGCGCCCGTCTTTGCGGACGAAAGCACTTTTAATCATGTTTTCTGGTAGCTTTCTGATACACCATAATCCTTTACCACTAAATATAATCCTAAAACCTTTTCACTGAAAATTCGAAAATGAAATTATTATTCGAAAACTATTTTTATACTTTATCTTGCAAAGTATTAATTTAAATTTTGAAATTATAGTAATTAAAATACCTTTAAAATGTCGTGTCAATTGGCATAAGTTGCCTTTTAAGACACTTAGAACTCTTTATACATAGACAGCAGGTTACCACATCATAAAGTTTGAAGTGTTTTGTTTTGATGACACGGATTTATCACAAAATAGCAGCGTTGTATTCTCAGAGGATTTTTTTTTTTTCATGTAATAGAGGTTCCTTTTACATAATGTAGTCGATATAACTCGACATCATTTCCTTAAACTTTTATTTTCCCCCTTTTATTGATACTCAAATATTTATTGGCATTCAAACAATGTCTAAGCTAGTGCACATTGCTGTCTGAGAGAAGCGTTATGATATTTGTCCGCAAAGAACTGCGTAGCACGTTTAATTTTATCCTCATAATGTTTCCCACTCGAGATCGAAACTGACATATTTTGAAAATAGTAATAGAATCCGATAGTTAACCAAGTAAAACGTGTTGATAGCGTAGATAGATACTGAATGATAAACAGATATTGATATACGGATATATATCGAAAAGGAGAAATAATTAATATCGTACTTCATATTTTACTATATAGAAGGAAGAACTGATATACTTACAAGTTTCATCGTTGGTTTGTTAATTTTTTGTAACTTGCACTTTACTTTATCGGTGCTAATTGATACCGGGAGTCATCATGCTAGATATTATATATGGGTTCAAGCGGACGCTAATATTTACATTCACCGGAAAGAAGACCAAAATTTCCAAGGCTTGTTTTCAGAATAAAAGGACACAATAACTACTTTCTCTTATGCTTTTTATTACGTAAGACTGCCGTAATGAAATGCATGTGTTTATATTCTAATAACATTTTATTTTGTATTAAGTAGCAATGCATTTACAAATTTGTGCAAGAACTGTGACTACAATAAACTCTTAATGATAATAACCTGTTTATGTCACGTATATAATTTCCGCTAATTGTTTAGTAATAGAATTTTATGAGTGATTTTGGATTTGAAACCAAGGCAGAATTAACAAAATGGCCTTGAAATTTTCAGCTGTTTTATTAAATCAAATTTCCTAAAGAAGAACTACACGATCTAACAATTTTGTTTTACTTTCTCTCTCTTCCTCAGCTTAACAATACCAGTGAATGAATACAAGAATAATCTTAAAAGTGAATATTTGATAACGTTTACATTTTTCTCTTCATCGATATTGGAAAATTTTCTGGTATTTAACTTGCGATTAATTAAATAAATTAAAAATTAGTTTCACTACATTTCATGCTTCAGCAGAAACTGTGAAGACTTATACACTTAAGTGCCAAAATTCATGGGATACCTACCTAATAACTTGTAAGACCCCCTCGAGGACGGCCAAGCGCAGCAACTCGACGTGGTAGGGACGCAACAAGTCACTGGTAGTACGTTGGAGGGATGTGCAGCCATGCAGTCTAGATTGCCGTCCCCAATTCAGTGGTTGTTGTAGGTGGAGTAGCCTGTTCGATGATATCCAACATGTGATCGATAGGGTTCCTGTCCGGCAATCTAAGGACAAAATCATGCGTTGGAAGAAGTTGCCAGAATGTTCCTCAAACCAGTCTCGCATGATTGGGGCCCAGTGACATGGTATGTTGTCATCCTGGAAAATTCCCATTGTTGGCAGGGTACAAGAAGTCCATAAAGAGCTTTTGATGGTCACCAATCATGTGAACATAGCGCTGACCGCTCAATGTCTGGTTCAAGCGGAACAGCGGTAGCAAACTATGCCAGGTAAACGCCCCACATCATGATGAAACTACTTGCATAGTTCCTTGTTGACAACTTGGATCCATGGCCTTATAGGGTCTGCGCCACACCTGGACCCTAACGTCCACGCCTATCAATTGGATATATAACTCGTCGGACCACGCTACACATTAATTTGCATGTCAGTACATGTACTAGTGTATATTGACAATCAATAAATTACATTTATATTAGCCAAATTTGCATACCTTATCGTGAAAGAAAAAGAAACACAAAACAGAAATCAATATTTTTTAGATGGAAATTACCAGAAAATGAATCAATTTTGTCATAATGAACTTGACTTCGTTCTTCCTTGTAGCTTACGTTGTTAAAAAAAATATATGATATGCACATCACTGACATCTTCTGACTAGCTTGTAAAATAATTTTCTCGTCCACTGTCTATGCTCTTGGTTCTGATCTCTCCACAAAACAAAAGTCACCGAACAACATTGACAATTCTTCGAACAACATTTAAAACAAAAACACATTTCCAAAAGCGGCCCTTGCCCAAAAATGTTTGAAATTGAGATATTAGCATTGTTCATAATTAACGGTAAAATTTGTATATATATTTTTTATCTTTATCATTTATCTTTTTCAATATCGTTTTGCAAGAAAGTAAAATATTGATAAGCTAATAATTCTACAACTTTAAGTGATATTCGTAGCTCCGCATTTGCCCTAGCTTTGAAAAATAAAAAGTGTACATGTATAACAAGTGATTTTGCAAATTTCCCAACATTTATGGCACTCTGACAAGGACCCGTTTGAACATGGACGTCTCAAATACAAGCTTGCACATGCAGTAAATTAACAGTGGATTGGAGGAAGCTGCAATACATTTTGATCTAGGAGTCATTGTGGAGTAATTAAAAGAAAGTGAACAGCAAAATTTTGTACAAACGTTCTTTACCACAAAGATAGAAATACGTAAAGTAACGTATATTCACAACAGCTCTTTAAACTTACTAGCTTAATCCCGCGGTCTCCATCCACACTATTTTTAAATTTTTGGCAACACTGAGAACTAGGACAGTTGGAGAGAGAGAGAACTTCTACAGTATTTTTCTATTGTGTTCAGCTCATGCCAACTCTAGTGCGGGTCATCCAACTGTATAACAAGCATTTGAAAAAATAAAAATAAAGTAGACAAGTTTCGTGCCGATACGTCTATTATATAGAAGCAATTTGAAATGTAGAATTCTTGAAATGGGTTGGTCAACATTGATAATATTAACGCCCAGAACACATTTCTGGACTTTTCCAGTACATAAATGCAAAGTTCGGTGCTGATCCGTCTTATAGTATGGAAGCAATTTGAAATATTGATTTTTTGAAACAGGTAGGCAACGCTGCAAAATTGTGACACCTGCGGCATCAGGAGTACCTCTCTGATTTTTCCCTATATTTTAATTCCAAGATTGGTATCTGTCCAATGGTATAGAAGCAATTTGACATTTTTTTTTTTTTTTTTGTAATTGATTGGAAACACTGTTAACTGCAGGGTTCTGAGTACCTCTGCAGCCTGTTCCAGTATCTAGTGCATATTTATGCAAAATTTGGTGTAGATCAATGGGCTCGTATAGATTCGTATAAGTGAAGAAATTTGTAAAATTTGAATTTTAAAATAGGTTAGCAACACTGAAAACTGGAGGCTTGGTGAGGGTACACAATTGTTCTATTATGTCGGCTAATTTGTATGTCAAGTTTCATGCGGTTACGTCAGACTGTCTGGAAGCAATTGAAAATGTTATGATAAAATCTCTGTTGGCATCACTGAAAACTCTTCTACCCGCAAAAGAGTAAGGTAATACGGTGATATTTTTAGAATGCATGATTTTTTTTTTTTAAGGAAAATAACAGAATGTTTTTGTTAAACTATACTTATATACGAGGAGAATTCAGAAAGTAACGCATCCAAGCCCACTACTTGGCCAATAGTACTGCAAACATTTTGAACTGTTTATCATTAATGCACTGATGTTTAAGCTATAGAGTGTCACTTGTTTCACCTTCCTATCTCTTCTCGTTCCAGAGTAAAGGAGCAATCCATGACATCCAGTGGTGATCTCCGGTTGTAACAGCGGACTGTCATTTAATTTCTGACTGATGAAGGCTGTGTGCCCATCAACATTTTAAACTGTATGATTACAGTTTACGGTGATGCCTGTGTTGACGTGAGCACTGTGCGGATGTGGCCAAGGACTGTGAAAGACCAAAATCCAGCCGCATGAAATCTCCATAATCAGCACCGAAAGCCTCTGATGACGATCATTAACATCAGGTGGACGAGTTGATTCAGAGCAATCGTAGGATCAAGCAACACGAGATCGCAACAACGCTCGCCATTTCCATTGGTTCAGTAAACCGCATCATTAAGGACCTTCTGCATCATTAAGGACAAGACGTGCGCTCGTGGTAACGGCAACTGACATGAAAGAGAATCTGTCAGCAGCTGCTCCTGCGATATGAACAGGAAGGTGACGACTTTCTTCGCAGAATTGTTACTGGCGACGAATCGTGGACACACTATTACGACACGGAAACAAAGCGTCAGTCGATGGAATACCGCCACACGTCCACTCCTCCGAAAAAAAAAAAAAATAGAAATTGTCCCATCTGCTGGCAAAGTGTTGTTGACCCTCTTTTGGGATGTCGTGCATACTGAATTTCTGCGAAACGGTCAGACAATAAACTGTGTTAGTAATAGTGTAGTGAATTTTATCTACTGTTGCGAACAAAAGACAGTAAAAATTAAAAAAAAACTACAGGGACACCAAAGGGAACTATACTAATGAATAAAATATATATATATATATATGAGCTCCTGAGTAGCCTAGTCGGTAGCGCGCTCGACTTCAGTGCGAGCGGTCCCGGGTTCGATTCCCGGTGGGGGCTCAAAAATTTCGGTGTTGACCCAGCATCGTGAGGACAATTGGGGAGCTGCTGTGAATAAAAGACAGTGGCGATCACAGTGAGAGCTTCGGCTCTCCTCTCCCAACCCGTCTGGTCAGCGTGGCAGAAGCAACTCTCCAATCCCACCACCACCACCAAAAAAGGAAGAAAAATACCAGATGCGGGTTACATTCTTCTAGACCATAGGTCTAAAGAATATCCCGCAGGAATATCCTATATGGAAAATAGGAGCTTCTCGGAGTGCCAGAATTCGGCAACCCAAGAATCTCTAGGAATAGCCTCTCGCTGATTGGGGAGAGCGAGCAACTACTCGTGATGCACGTAATTTATACTGCACAACCCAATTTAAACAAAGCATGGTAAAAGACAGGGTGGAACGTGGGTCTTAAAATAAAAATAAAAAAATACTAAAGAATATATTTTGTAATTGTAGAGAAGTTTGAATAAAACTTAGGATTTTAGTGATTTTTTTCTTTTAGTCCGTGCAGTCTCTCCCGAAATTTACCTTATATTTGTAACTAAACGTCTTCGTTTTAGCTAAAAAAAAGTAATGGTGATAGTGACTTAGAAAGACTAAAATGCGATCTTTTATTTTGTATTCTTGAATACAAAATGTACCTACCACCGAAGAGAGAAATGGAAAAAAAGCTGTTTTAGAGTCGTTTTGGAAAATGCTTAAACGCTACTTAAACATTTTTCTTCCTGTATGCTTCCGTTGTAGTGCATGGGGTATGGAAAAATATAATACCCAGTACACATCATGTTTTCTTTATTTTATCGTGAAGGTATGTAAAATGGCTACTCATGTTTAAAAAAGGTAATGATAACTTATTATATTGTTCACAATATTAAAAATGTAATATAAAAAAATCGAGTCTTCTACGTTAATTGGTTTAAGATTTATGCCTCATAAACTAAGTGCAGATGAGAAATCCAAAATGGCTGACTTTTTTTCAAAATGGCGAAAAACTCCAACTGGATTTTTGTTTTAGTAGATTAATAAGAGCAGTATGTAGAACATATTCCAGTAGGTTTCATCTTTTTATTTAGATTGAAATTCTCTCATTTCCAATGGTAATAAGTTATAAAATCTTAAACCTTACACATAATAAGCATTATACGTCTTGGCATGTCTTGTATTAGGTAAGATGTACTGTAGTCTATTTCTTGTATTATATGTGTGACGCATGGAGCCAGTCGTATACTCCTCTAAATGAGTTTTTACATACAAAACTGAATGAAAAATGAACAAACATGGAATTGTTAAAATGTTTAATTGTTTTAAAAAAACTTTAGAGGAATGCCAGGGAGTTACAACTTGCATCAGTCTTATAGCCTTTTTCTGCCAGATAAAGACCTCTTTCCATCTTTGGGCAGATCCCCAGAGGAGAATACCATATCAGATGTGTGAATGCAAAAAAGGCATAATAAGCCATTTTTAAGTAATTTAACGAAATATTAGATCTTAATTTACGTAGAATATACAAGCTTTTCGTCAACCTCCCTATTACAAAATCAATGTGTTCATTCCAAGTTAGGGAGCTGTCCATAATTAATCCCAAGAGTTATACGGAGTTATGCTTATTCGTTTTTTTAATGTCACCATTTAAGGAAAATATAATATTTTCCGTCTTATTGGCATTTAGGGTGAGATCATTTCGCATCAACCAGGATGTCGCTATAGAAAAATTTTTGTTAACATCATTCATTAGACCAACAATATTAGCATTACTCGACAGAATAGTTGCATCATCCGCATAGAGTACCGTTGGGGTTTCCAAAGCTTAAGGGAAGTCATTCATATACAGCACGAAAAGAAGATGACCCAGGACTGAACCTTGTGGAACTCCTCTATTAATAATTAGAAATTTGGAAAAGACATTATTAATCTTTACAGCTTTTTGTCGATCGGCTAAAGAAGATCCAAGTAGGTCCAATTCTTCGCCTACTATACCATATATTTGAAATTTATTTATTAATATAGAATGGGAAAGCGAATCAAATGCTTTACTGAGATCTAGCAGCAAGGCAGAAGTGACTTTAGTAGATAGAGGCCCACAACTGGGGTGCTCTTTGTAATACCGCCTCCATTGTTCGGAAAACGCCCATGTTCACCTGTCATGTAGGATTATTGTACACAATGGAGAGATTAATGATGTGAGGATGATAAATGATCCTGCGTGACGTTTTAATCGGCTTATCTCGTCACTTTTGACAGGTGCTGTCAGTTTGACATGAACAAAGCTGTGCCGCTACAATGGTGGGTTATGACATACTAGGGCATAGGAGACTTTACAATGTATTGTTGAACAAAGGAATTTTGCCGCTTTTGTCCTACTTGGTTTAATGCCTTCTATTCATTGGGAAATGATAAATGGTCGTACGTGACGGTGTAATCGACTTATTTCATCACTTGTGACAGGGCAGTCAGTTGGACACGATCAAAGGCAGATGGAGAGAGATTGCGATATGTTTTGTAAACATTAATGTCACAATGGGTTCGTTAGATGCTAGCAATGGTTGATGGATGATGTCCATGTACTTGTAAGACATGAATATAACTAGACGTGACCTTAGAATGAGACGAATACTTTAATATCAGACGTTGGGAATGACGAATGGTTTATTGGGTGCGCTATCTGGACAAAGCGTTGTTAGGAAGGCAATTGTGTTTGAAATGGACATGAGCTTCAATGACAAGATTAAGGTTTCAGAGGAGAATTAATGTTTCGGATGAAACATGACAATGCGAACCACTCATGGTTTAGAAAAGGATGTAAGAATGGGTTTTAATTTAACTGAGCGCTTTGAATTTCTATAGAATGATAGATCGATTGTCAGCGGGGCAAGTGACAAGGCTTTACGGATGAAGCATGTACGTATGAGGTTGACTTGTTATAGAACTAGGCATGAAAATGTGGATAATAATGATTTGAAAGAACGCTTTGAATCTCTGCTTGAACAATGGTAGAAGGAGAAGGCGAGCCCAATCTGTGCGTGCCTTTTGAAATAGAGAAATGGATAATCCTTTAAAAGACGATGTCTACCTGACATGTAAGAATATTGTACACAATGTGAGGATTAATGATGTGGGACTAATAAATGATTCTGCGTGACGGCTGAATGGGCTAAGCCCGTGACTTTTAACAGTAGCTGTCAGTAGTATTGCTAAGAGTTGTATGATGGATGACACAGTTGAGATGCGTAACAATACATGATGTTAAGAAGCTACCAGCCGTAATGGTTGGTCATGGTATATAATGGAATGACAGATGATTTGAAATTACTGGTGTTGTCAAGCATATTGAATGCCTACAATTGTCTCGTATGGTAGGTCTAGAAGCGATGTCAGTTAGGATGATAATCCATCATGCAATTGTAAGAGCGTTAACTCTCTTTAGAAAGAAGGTCGTAGTGACACCTTGTCTTTGGTGCACAAAACGATTTTTTTTATCTCTTTATAAAAAAGAGGATTGCATGAATAGGGATCCAACAATGTAGGGGAGTAGCATGATTTTGAAACGTGTCAGACCCACCGACTCAGCACAGAAGAAGACATCGCAACTGAAATTGAAAGAACACTATTGAATTACAAATACCGTAAAAAAAATGGGACGCCATACGAAGTGTATCATCAAACGGTCCGCTTTGCAACAAAAAAAGTAGGAAGAGAAAGGATGGTAGCTGGCAACCGGGAAGGGGGAAGGTTCAGGTAGCTTCTTAACAGGATTGTTTGAGGGGGAGTGGTCAGGACAACAGGAAAGATAATGTTGAACGCAAGCAACAGGCAGTTATTGTGAGACGATTAGTAAACTAGTGAACAGTGATAAGAGTGAACATTGGAACGGAAAGAGAACAATGCAGAGGTATGTACTATCAATTATAAGTGCAATGTAATTGTAGAATGTTTCACAAGACCGACTGCAATTACCAATCTTAAAGAACAGAGGTGATAGTAGAACGTAGGTTGACTTGAATTCGAGTTAGGTAGGTTCGAATTTTTCAAAAGGTGGGGGAAAATGGACAAGTGAATCATGTACACTTGTAGTTAATGTCAATGCGCGGAGGAACGATGGTAAACGGGTTCAGGGTGTACGTAGTTGTAACAAGGAAGAGAAAAAAGGGTTCAAAGTTTGAACGTTTTGAAATTTAAAAATGGTCCGAGGACCTTGAAACTTTGTTTATAGGTCCGGAAGATAAAATGTACGGGAGTTTCGTGAGGGGGGTTCGAAATTTTGGGTCAAATTTGCTCTACCTCGAACAGTTCTCGAGATACGTGGGTTCGAAGTGTCAAATTTCGCGAAAATTCGAAAACTTGACCCATGGAACAAATAGGTTCAGAAGTCTAAAGACGAAATGAATAGTACGTACAACGTAGGTCAACTCGGATTCGAGATAGGCAGATTCGAATTTTTCAAAAGTGGGGAAAAATGGACAAGTGAATAATTTACACTCGTAGTTAATGTCAATGCATGGAGGAACGATGGTAAACGGGTTCAGAATGTACGTAGTGGTAACAAGGAAGAGAAAAAGGGGTTCAAGGTTTGAACGTTTTGAAATTTGAAAATGGTCCGAGGACCTTGAAACTTTGTTTATAGATCCGGAAGACCAAACGTACGGGGGTTTCGTGAGGGTGGTTCGAAATTTGGGTCAAATTTGCTCTAGCTCGAACATTGCTCTTTGCGTGACTCTCAATCTTTGAGTCGTTTGCACATTCGATGTCCAAGTTTCGCAACCGTACTGCATTACAGGTACGACACATTGATTATAAACTTTACGCTTCAGACACATTGGAAGTTTGATTTTGAAAATGAAGAGTAGTCTTCAAAAGAACTCCATGCCATTTTACATTTTCTAATTATTTCATCAGTCAACCTTTCATTCGATGTTTTAAGCTGACCTAGGTAAACATACTAATCAACTATGCCTATTGTCTCTCCGTTAATCGTCACTTCCTTCTTTGCAGCATGTTGGCTTTACATTAAGTTTGGTTTACTTAAGTTCATATTAAGATCTATTTTTGAAGTTTTGTTACTTAGTTACCCCATTTCGCATTTGAAGCAAACAGGACTATATCATCAGCGAACCATAGGTGATGAAGATATTCGCCATTAATTTTAATTCCAACTTCTTCCCAGTTTAAATTTTGGAACACTCTCTCCAGGACCGCACAAAACAGTTTTCGAGAAATTGAATCTCCTTGCCTTACCCCTTTTCCAACTTTAAATTTTTCATTTTCTTGATCCAGTCTAATGACAGATGTGGTAGTCGATTAAATGTTTCTTAGTAACTTGATGTATTTAATTGAACAAATTAAGTACTTTGAACAGTATTGTGTCTTTTTGACGATAGGAAACTTTAATTTATAATGGATTTTTCGGGAGAAGATAGCTGATCCAGTGACAGCTTTTTAAATATAGTGAACGAAGTGGAACTTTTTGCTGAAACTTTATCAAATATTGAAAACCGATCGCAGAGTCCTTCCTTGCTTATGAAAAGTAATGTGACTATGGAAAACGCTTTAAATGTGATACCCTTATACAACAGTGTACATTCCCTAACGAAAAGTGAATTTGTGGAAACGGATATTGAAGAAAGGCCATCCAGTCCATCCCTATTAAACCCAAGTGTTACCAATGTGTACCCCCAATGTGTAAATACAGACACAAAACTTGGAATGGAGGCTCCCTGTTTTTCAAGAATGTGTATGTCCCCAAAATCAAATAAGGTGAAAAATGAATTTGGTGAAATAGATATAGAAGAAAGACCAAACAGTCCTTCCCTATTAAAGCCAACAGTTACCAGTATGTACTCCCTATGTGTAAATACAAACACAAAACCTGGAACGGAGGTCTCTTGTTCTTCAACAATATGTATGGAAATAGACATGTTACCAAATCAGAAGAAGGTGGAAAGTGAATCGGTGCAAATGGATACGATAGTTAAAAGTGGAGATGTCGTGTGCAAAATACAAAGTTATGATGATATGCAGGAGGACATAAATATTCTTAGTAAATTAGCAGAACAACAAAGTGAATGTGATGAAAGGTATAGTGGACGTGATAGGAAAGAGAAAAGTGAAAGAAAAGCAATATGTGCATGTGAACGAAACATAATTGAGGAAAGTTGTATATTAGAAGCTATGGAAACTGCAAATTATGTTCGTTTTCCGCTAATTTGTGGTGGATG
>JAGDQP010014488.1:0-45025 GCA_022664845.1 Lepisma saccharinum | reverse complement strand
CAAAAGCGAGGGAATAATAATACACCTACTGTTGTATGTTTATCATCTTTCCTTCACTAATTCTGGCTAAAACTGGAAATGTTAGTAGTGCCTAGGTAATCTCCTCCATGAGAAAAACAAACATGTCTTATCTTTTTCTTCATTTTCTAGAAAGCACAGATAAAATCCCAGAAAAGGTAGCTAGCTCTAGCAGTTTGTTTGCTGTTAAATTTCATTGATCTTTCTCCTTGTTTAAAAGAGACAGCAGCATTTCCCTCTGAAATGCGCATTAGAAATTAAGCACTGAGTAATGTAGATTCGATTTACAGGTTCATTCATAGAGTTTAACATGGACTAGATTTTTCTTTTCTCAAATTGAGAAACACACCGCGATTTTGCGATAGAATTTCATGTAATTGCAACTTTTATCATTGGGCTTGTTCGGAAATACATAACGAAGTTCACAGAATGCACGACCTTAATGCTGAAAGTTATTTTCGTGAAATTTCTTTTTCTTCGTCATTTCCGAACGCTTCAAACCGTTGTCAGGGTAAGGATAGAAACCGACTCGCATACATATCACAGAAATAAACGAAAATACAAGGTGTGGTTATAATTAGGGACACGATCTTCAAAATACGAAGCAAGTTCCCATAGTGCTGTTACCGCCCATAAAATTCATTTTATCTTATCTTTACGAAGCAAGTTAGTTTCTTGGAAAGGTTCTTTTCAAACAATAACGTTATTTACCAACATGTACGACCTTTCTTTGGAGAAAAAGCTCCTATATGCTTCAAATATTATGTTGTTATATTTGTATAACGAAAATAGCAATCTACTCGATAAAAACAATGTGGCGCATTCAGGTTTTATAAAAGCTACGACCACACTCCAAGAACTTGTTGTTTAACTGAAATCTTTAGAAAAGATAGTCATAATATGCGGAATCGAAGAATGACTTTCGTAGAACGATAATTTTGTGCCCTATACGTTATTCTTGCTTTTAGTCAAGGTAACCAATTCTTCAATAGTTTCATCTTTTTTTTTTCTAGTGGTGCTATCTAGTTTCAATCACGATATCTAACAGCATTTCGTAACTCGAAAAAATGTTAAATATGGGAAAGTAAAAATCATTCAATTGTTTCAGATAAACCGTTGTATTAATCTGTTTATGTAAATTAGCCGTGTCAAAAATGTTCCGTACTGCAGAAGTAATAGTCATGGCTAAGATTGCTACTCCTAGTGAAGCAAGAAGAAGAAGAAAAACAGATTTCGCGATACGAAACGTAGTAAATTTATCATGCGCAAGGTAGTCATGTTAATTTTAACGAAGTTCACAAAGTCAGAGCTACAGTAGTTCGTTTTGTGCGCGAACGAAATTAACTGAGAGTGAGTTTCCGAACGGCTAACGAAATGAACGAATTTATTAATGAAAGTGGTTTCCGAACGTTTCGTGAGAGAACGGGATTAACGCGTTAAACTCGTTCGTTGTTTCCGAAAGGGCCCATTCATTATCTCTCGTTCCAGGCCTCCAAAATACTTTTTCCACCGCTCATCGACATTATTTGTTGGGTCTCCCTCTGTTGCTTCTCTCACAACAATTCAATGGGAGACAAGTTATTTTAATTGTTGGGGGACAAGATCTTGGGGAATTGACTTCAATGCTCCAGGTGGTGTATTCTTCTCCACTACTGCAGTGGCGTATCCAGAGAGGGGACAAGGGTAGCGACCCCAACCTCAAAAGAAAATATTTTATTTCTCATAACATTATTTCAACAATTTTCCTCAAAGCAAGTTTCAATTTGGTTGGGGACAAATCTAATTTGTCTAAAAATATGACAACGGATTAGTATTCCGCGCTAAAACTTAGCAATAAACAGAAAAATATTTAAATTTATACTTAAAACAATCACTTAGCGGCAAAATATCAAAACGGTCTCTGCTCTGTTCCTCAGACCCTCTCATTAACATTCTAAATCCGCCCCTGCACTACTCTCTGCATCATGTCCACTTACAGAACAAATTTCTCTCAATCTACTTTGTCCTAGAAGGTACAGTGGTGTGATTTTATTATTATTATTATTATTATTATTATTGTCGTTTTACTTGCACGTTCATTAAATCCACAACTTTACTGTTGCCAAAATATACTCAAACCATTACATTTCCACATCCATGTTTTACCGATCGAATTGTTCAAGTTTCCATCAGTCTTTCTCCTTAATGATGATGACCCCACTATCGGGAAATTTGATCCCAGTTCCTCAAACTAAAAATTCATTCTCTCCACAGTTCATGTTTCCAGTCAGCGATTGTCCAATCCCTGTTGTTTCTAGCCTATCATAACAAATTACACTTATATGCAACTGTTGCTGCAGATGGTTCCTTCAGAGCAATACAGTCAAACATACTAATATTGTGTAAGCGATCCTTTATTATTGACGGGACGCAGACCACAGTACATCGTTTGTTTCAATGATTTTGCTGCAAATAAACACTGCTTCTCATTTTCCATCTTCCTTGATGACGATGACAATACCATCAGCTGTCGTTCTCTTTGGGGAAAACGCTATGCTCCGAAATATTCAATTATTTGCTACATTTCAATTTGACAATGCAAAATTTTGTATAAACAGATTTTCTTTCTTAGCTTACGATGGTTAACTTATGAGAACCATCAATTAGCCTGATGCAGGATATTTGTAACGATTGGCTGTAAAATTTTAGGGTGTAAATGACAAGAGCGATGTTCACAAAGTGTCCCTAAAAAAGTAGAACAGAATAGCTAAAAAAAAATGCATAATTTCATCCATTAAATAATTTACAATACCATAAACTCACATAAAAATAACTATATTATAGTTTCCATAGAGCTGTGTGGGCCATGTTATAAAGCAAGTGATAACTGATATCTTTAACGCAATACCAATTTTCAATGGTGTGTTTAAACTTTCTGTCATTACTGTATGCTCATACATTCCAAATTCCGACACTTTGTCGATTTCTTGTTCTCGATCTAGCACACTAAAACATTTTACATGGGATTTTTATTTTAATAGATAAAGGTTTGCAGCTGTTCTGAACAAGTTATGAGAACCTTCTTGTCAGTGAGAAAGAAATTATAAAACATCTTGGCTTATCCTATTGGAATTAGGAACAAAAACTTATCATATTTGCATATAACATGAAAGTGAAGAAAAATAAGTTTTGAACAAGTCGGAATAAGGAGGCAATCACCAAGAACGTGTAAGAAGTGGTTATTGGAATCAACAAACTAGAACAGACACTAAAAGTGAAAGAGGCATCTAGTTTCAAATAGTTGTGAAATATTATAGATAAGAATATGAAGTGTGTAAGGGCCGCGGTGGCTCCATGGTAGAGCGCTCACCTCTGGTGCTTGGGATTCTCGGTTCGATCCCTGATCATACCATGTGGACTTCTTCCTGGACAAACACCGTATGCGTAGGTTTTCTCGGTGTTCTCCCACTTTCTTCATTCCATCAATTATTCGATTATCAGCCACCCGGCCTCAGACAAAGTTGCCTAAATGCCTTAGTAATTACATTCAAATTCAAATAATGTGTGTAAAAGAAAACCAGGGATAGTAATACGAGAAAGGTACTTATTTAAAAAAAAAAAAACTTTTCCTATGGATCCTTAGAGAGACAGTTGAGAGAGAAATGTTAGATGTATGCGAAAGAAATATCTAAGCAATTTACTTTTATCATATTGTATGATTGAGGGTCAAGATATAATTCATGATATGGATGCAACATAGACTGAGTTCATTTCTGATATGTCTTATGCTATATTTAGTATAAGAGAAATAAAATATTTGCATTATCATGCCATATTATCAATGGCTCCGTTTAATTATCAATAGGGCAAGAACATACACTAAACTATACTTCAACAATGATCGACGTTTGAATAAGTATGTGCTATCTTATTTTTCAGTATTGAACATCCTCTGTAGTAATGGTTTTATTATACATGCGTGATTCTTTGTCTACAAGTATTAGGGTTGACAGATTCTTAAAGTAGAAAAAGAGTACACTTAGCGATGATTCATGGGAAATAAAAGAAAGATAAAAAGCTATCCCCTGTGCAATACGCACGCACCGTGAACGGCGCATGGGGGATGTGAAGGTAGCCCTCCACATATTCTCGACTTATGGTACGACAGGCTTTACGTTTCCAAGGTGCGCAGGACTACCAAGAACATTCTGGTACTCCATTTAATAGGAGGTTGAGTGCACCTAAGAGTGCCAGGCAGGGTAACACTGCGAGAAAAGTCTCCAGTGTCCTGTCCGGGATTTGAACCCGGGCTGAGCGATTCGAAGTCAGACGCGCTACCGCCTGAGCCACGGCGACTCATACTAATGGGAAATAAGACGTATAAATGAATAAAGGATAAATGAGGCTTCACTCTAATAATAATAAGAAGAAGAAGAGAGAAAATTCTACAACTTTCTGATTTTATGTTAACAATAATAGTAATAATAATGATGATGAAAACCTACAAATGCTCAACAGTTTCCCACTAAAATAGTAATTCCCAAACTTTATAACTTTGAATTCAATAGTTAATATATACAAATTAAAAAAAGAAAATGATATCCTAATTCATATAGGAGTCAACCATAAGATTTTAACTGGATACACTGAGAGTCTTATTTCTTTCTTGTGTACATTGTGATTGCCATACTGAATATCCTCTCCACGTTGGCATTGTGAGAAGGTATAACATAAAAACTGACCTTTAGAAATTAAGAATAAACTGATACTGAAATAGTTCACCGATGTTTTATGAGGCAATGCTTCCTTTGTCACCTTCCTTTTCTGTCAGAAAGTATTTCAGATCAGAAAGTTGATCAAACAGAAGGGATTCCTCAATAGTAACGACATTTTCCATTACATACATTCTCAGTATGTTTCCACTGTGGAATTTACCAGTTCTATCCACCGAATAAAGTGAAACTGGTCGAAATTTTTATAGTTCATTTCTTTAGATACTGCAGGCAGCTGGCATATAAATACAATAACGTTTTTCTTAAAGCTAAACACTGAAGTTCATTTTCCTGGCTCTTCATAACAAATTCTGCTCCCTTTTTTTTTCGTCATGATCCTTTCCACTGAGGTACAAATTCATACGATTTCCACAATTGAATGGTTTTCATTTTTCATGGCTCGAATTTTATTATGAAGTACAAACATAATTGAATGCAGAAATCACAGGTAACATGCATCCAAAGGGCATTCAAAGATCTGTTTTAGGACCACGGAAGGAGAAAATATGATTTCAGGGCTGGGAACATCTAAGATATTCTGTTGATAGCAGGGAACAAATAAAACAACGATCTAGTTTACGAGTGTTAAAGAAGTGCACTCTATGTCGACAAAAGACGAAAATTCCTTCAATTCTTTGGTTCGGACAGGGTATATTGAAAGATAGTAAAATATCCTGTGCATAAGGCTTTCAATGACAATTGACCACCCACCCACATCATGCTGTACACAGTTGTTTTAGATTCGGCCAGGGCATCCTAATCCTAAAATAATTTTCTTGGAGGTGATAAAAATATTATTAGTGCTCTTTATATTCAGACCGCCAAAATTGCTATTTCACTTGTCACCACTGAAAACTATGTATTTATCAGATATTTTTGCATTTGCTAATGCATTATCCACAACTTTAGAAACGTTGTCCGACTTCTCATCTGCGATTGATGGGGCATCTAACAGTTTATGTGACATACCTGTATTCATATCAAAGTATTCTACCAAAATAGAACACATGTTTATTGCTCCGTGATTGGAAGTGTCTCTTAAAACACCAGTATGTTTCGTATTCTGAACGTTAGGTTGATCTGCTATTATGTTCAACGATGCAGGGGCCTACGCATTATTTACTATAGCTTCTGTTTTCGTTCTCGCTAAGACAATCACCAGTAGTTTGTTTAACTTAAAATTATATGTCCTATGTTCAACACATCATTCGTACATTCTACCTGTTTGCTAGAATGTTGAAATTAAAATCAATTACTGACCTATTTGAAAAAGAGTACTCCATTGAAAAAAGGGAGTGTACAAAAGTTCATTCCCTAAAAAAAAGTACATATACTCTTAAAATAGTACGTCTGGTAACCCTATCTACATTCTACAAGGTGCACAATAAAATAAATGGCCGATCCTAACTAGTATAGATTGTATATACTTTCGATAATAAAAGGAATAAGAGTATAACAAAACAATCAAGAAAACTATATAGATTGATGTGCACCCAGAAAAATAACCAGGTATCCCCCTCTCTTCTACTGCTTGAAATTATTGAATTTCATAATTTTTACATCTTAAATCAGAAGAGTGGATTTTTTTTTTCGATTAGAAACTGTTCTTATAGGTTTCAGTTGAAAGTAGTTGTTTTCAACGAAAGATTGGATATGCATATAGATACAGCCAACTACAGATTTGCAGGTATTCATCTGATCTCAAAAGAACCACTGAGGCTATGAAAGAACAGGAACAGTGTATACAAGTTATTCAGAAAACGGTTGAGAAAATACAACTTGAAGTAATTACGGAAGATCTGGAAAGATACTTAAGATAGTCATTGATAGCGAAATTCAGAGCCCATCAAAAGATCAGAAACACGATTCATGGAGAGACAGACAACCAGGAAAGGTGCACGAAAAGAGTCCATCCTCAGAAAGAACTAGACGACAAGGGAAGAAACCCGAAAAAAGTGTATCCACAAAATGAACCCGATGTTAGTAGTGTAATGTCTTTTCCCCGAGAAGAAACGAGACCTAACTTCGTGCAAGGTTTAATGACTCCACTTTAACCGAACAGAATGATGAGAGAAGCCAACATTAAAGATATAAGTCAGATACCTAAATGGAGAGGTAATGTGAACCACAAGAGTCCAACCAAATATTCGGAAGAACTCACATACGATGTCAAAACATTAGGCATCGAAGTTGTAGAAAACCAGGAAAGGTATTCTGGAAATCAACGTGATGCTAAAGGTTCGAACCTGGGAAGAAAAGGTCCCTCCAACATTCGACTCAATGTGACATCAAATTGTAGTTTCCAGAAGTTCGCTAAATCAAACTTCAAGAAACGTAAAATTTGTGACAATCAAACACCAAAACCAGATGACGGAAGTAATAGCAGTCCCAAAGGGAAGAAGACCGTGAAATGGAAAGAAACCAAAGTACGTTTCAAAGGGTTATACCCTAACGAAATGAAGGATGTATTATCAAAGACGTTATCAACCTTAAATGCCAAAAGAAAGGGTGTAAAATTTCGTCGAAGACCATCTGGAGACCTGGTGGATCACAGATCACCTAAAGGAACCCTCAAGTTCCCTAGTCTTTGGGTTTCCCTATTTCTGTTTATTTTATATTTCACCAGTCCAAAGGGGTAATAATAACTTCCCGGTGAAATACCTATAATGGCGATTGAATTAAATATGTTATAGTGTTTGGTTATCGGAGTCCCAGGAGAACCCTAGAAGATTCCAGAACCTTCTGGTTTTACCCAAGTTAGTGTTTTAATACGTATATATCTTTACCAGTGATGGGGTACCCTGGAAAGATATGAGATCATCCAGGTGATCTAGTGATAATATGCAGTAATATAGGAAGATTCCAGGAACTTCAAGACATTATGATATGTTTGTTTTGTTATTCTTCATTGATTCAAATATAATAAAAAAATTACTTTATCTTCAATTACACAAAAAAAATATTTTTTACGTAGGGGAGTATGTAAAGGCTTATATTTATGATCAATGGCCACGTATAAACATAATAATTATTAAAAAATACCCCATGAAGAATAAACAAACGTTGAAAGTTTGAAGAGAATATATTTTGATGTTGTAAAGCTATAAACATTTTACCATGACAATCTGCAACTTTTTCAGCATACTTAGCATTATATAAAGCTTTGGTATACGTAAATTTCAGTACAACAAAGTCTCGGACAAGACAATATGACCGAGGATTGATACGAATGATTGTTATTGCAAATTGTTATACTAGGATGTTACCTAGGCAATGTTAGAGAGTTTGATCCGGAGTGGTTGTTTCTTAGCCGGACTAATATAAACATGTAATGTCATATGTAAAATATCATAATAGAAAGTACTTGTATGTTCAGTGAAATGACACTTTGACTTATGAATTCTTACTGAGAGGTTCGTACACTTGATTAGCGGGGACGTTCCTAGTAAAAGAGATATTCATTAAGCATCTTATTCTAGCTTTTGATTTCATTAATCAGTACATTAGCATTGTGGTATACAAACTATCGTACCCTTGATTGGCGGGGATCTTAGTCTGTATAAAAAGCTTAATAAGCAAGGTTTTGGCTTTATTGAGTAACGCAAAGATAAGATTTGCAACTCTCATTCCAAGACGACCCTGAGAGGACATCTTACAAGAGCAGCTTCCATAAGGGGCAGGACGTTCATCAAGAAAGTGGCACTTACGTCATAAGCTTAATTTTGCATACCACCACCAGTTACAATAGATACGCTCAACGTTGCCCCATAATTTTGCCACAATGCTTTATGACGTCATATGTGGAGTATTCTTTTTGTAGAGGTACCATTGGATACATGAAAATTAAACAACCAATCGGCTCCTTCATTTGATGGCTAAATCGTGAAAATCGGTGAATACAGAACAGAATAACTGATAATTTTCATTTTGTGTTTACGAGCAAACATTTTCTACCAATTTTAAGTTAAAATTATATTCAAGATAAAAGAGTCCTCGACAGGAAAGTTGCTGTATTTAGTAACTTCTACTTGTCTTCAAATGTCACATAAGAAATTTACACCTATGAGAAAAGCAGTTTCCGTGTTGTAAAAACAATGTGCAGTATTTGTAACATATTACAGTAACTTAATTTGTTATCACAATTTTCTGGTGTCTTGTTCATGTTACAGCTAACTTGAAGCAAAGAAGTAAACCGAACAACACCCTTTCGGGCTTCCAATTCACAAAATTAAAATAAAAAAAGCAAAGAAACAAACGTGGGAAACTACAGCACTGTATATTGGGAATGAAACAGAATTTTCGATACAAAATTTGGCATGTTGTTTTCGTTTCACAGCTGAAATGTTAGATAAATGAACAATGAAGATAGATATACGAGGGGGTATCGTAAAGTTTTAATTATCACCCGGAAGTTATTGAGCTATGTGTATGAAATGTTGCCAGTGTATTTAGAAGTCTTTATGTACATGACGGGGAAAAATATAACTCCTTGTGTCCTTTCGTTTCTTTACACGGTGCATTAGATGTCAGTAATCTGCAAGATGAAGAGGATTGAGGTTCCTAGCGAGATAGAGTTCCTGCATTTGAAAGTGAATAGTGCCCGGTAAATCCGTGACGAAATTATGTCTGGTTATGGCAATGATTGCCCGTCATATGACACTGTTTTGAGGTGAAGAAGGAATTTCCAAACTAGCCACATGTCGCTCACAGACGATCCAAGGACTGGAAGACCATCATCACGGACGATGCGGCCACAGTGAAGCAAATGGAGGATTTCTTCTGGAAGACCGACGAGCAACCATCCCAATCATCGTCAAGAAAACCGGACTTTGCTATGATAATGTGTGCAAAACTATCCACGAGCAACTAGACATGTCTAATGTGACTGCACGATGGGTTCACCAAAGGTGTTCTCTTTTTACGTACAATGAATCAGCTCAGTCAAGTTTCGGCTGAGAAAGCAAGGCTCTGTGGCTTTGAAATCTTGAAGTATTTTCTCTATTCTCCCGATCTCGCCATAAGCAGCCTTTTGTTGTTCGCAGAAATGAAAATGTAAACGCATTGCAGGTTCGGCGATTTAACGACAAAAATGACGTCATTCGATACTGAAACTGTGGTTTTCAATGCAATCTACAGACTTCTACAATGACGACCTGCAGAAGGTCAAGAAAGGACACAAGAAGTTATTTTTTTCTCCTTCATATAAGCTACATAAGGACCACTAAATACACTGGCAAAATTTCATACACATAGCCAGATGATAATTAAAACGTTACGATTCCCCCTCGTAAATAAGAGACAGGTTACATTTTCATTTCAGCCAATGTGCACAAACTAGTTGCCTACATTACTCACAATATGGCAACATGGCCATAAATTGTGTGCGCTAGTGGTCTGTTTTGTATCCCACGAGCGCTCACTGCCACTTCTTTGTGCGCTCCTGGCATACGGCCAATTCCGTTTCTGAGACAATTAATTTATGTCAATAGTGTATACACAACATGATATATTGGTAGTTAAAATATTGTCAATTTGGCTATCAATGTTACCAAGCCGATGCAGAGTATTTCAATAGCCCTATGTCGGTTTATTAAACAATTGGTTAACCACTAGTTAAATAAATAAAGCACAGATTGCAGTGTTAGAAACTGTAAATACACAAATTTAAATGTTCAATATGCCGATTTTGAACACATTCACAGTTTGCAACCCTGCATTCTGTTTTACATCACTGGGAATACAAAAGATCCAACAAACCGATGTAGTGACATTTGAAAAATATGTTTGGTTGGCAACATTGTCAAGCGGTGGCATAAGGTATTCACCTCCAATATGCTGTATTGGTACAAATTAACTTCTAAAACATGATTTTACTCTAATACAGCATTTATTGAATTGAACTGAATGCTATATGGGTTTTAGACTCAATCCTGGATTGGAGGGGAGAGGATGTGGGAAGTCGATACGGGTCTACTTTGAAAGTACTACTCTGGTATTGGCGGAATGTGAATGAAGAAAACCCGTGGAACAACCCCAGTCATGATGGCCGGTTGCTGTTCCAGAAGTTTCCGAATGCGAAGCCAATACGCCACCAACGACAGAGTTTAATGAAACATTTATGATTTATCGATACCACTGTAAGAAGTCGATTTTCGGCTCCGAGTTGGAAACACTGTATCTTGAAAACGAAATAGAGTTCAACAAACTATAATTTATCTTTTTCCACTTGCGAAGTTTGTCGAAGTCTGTTGCACCCTGTATGAGATTACTTCATGACAGAGCGAAATTTATCCACACCCACCTACGTAAACGACCTCCATGTCCACCTACCCACATCCGACACGTCAGGAAAAAACGCTGCATCCTGGTAGATTATATCCTTATTTTGAAGAAGGCAATCCTATATCAACCTTCTCAAAATAACTTAGTAAGCAAAGAATAGTGAAAATACTTTTAGATTGGCGGTATCTAATTTTGTTAACAAAAATAATTGTCTTGGGAAATCGATTAATATCACTATCTTCGTACGTGCTTATGTCTCGACTTAGGTGTGTTTTTTGTGTGAGAGGCAGCCTTCTTAATATCTGAATTTCTCACAGGTCACCAGACGATCTCTGTCAAAACCTAGTCATCATATCAGCGAGCCGTCTGGAGATAGGTGCGTATCAAAGGTCGTAGACGATCATTGCACTGTACGTACGCAATTTAAGTTAAAAAGAATGATACTCGAGAGACATTTCCTATTATCAATTACACGCGTGTCAAGTGTTTCTTTTTATAAAGTATTCGTATACATGAAGAGTGTTTGGTGAAAACAGGGAATATCACAAAACAGGTTAATTGAGAAAATCAAATTTTAATTTCTTCATCGCTTAATGAGTAAAACGGCTGAACAAATAGTGCGATGGAATTCGTCATTCCGTGCGATTTACTTGACAAGTTTGATTTTTTGCATATTCTTCAGGTACTTACTTGGTGTGCAGAATCAGAAAAAGTTGGGTGCCAAATTTTCCTCTTTTGTTCTCACGTATTTTTTCAATATGGCGGACACTAATTTCGCGTGGCCTTTAAAGTTTAATGTAAGCACTTTAATATATATATATATATATATATATATATATATAATACACAGCCATATTCAATCCACTACTGGATGAGGCCTCTCCCGGAGGGAGGAGGTGGTCTACTGCTCCCACGCTGACCAGACGTGTTAGGAGAGGAGAGCCGAAGCCCTCAACTGTGATCGCTACCTCTTTATTCAGGTAGCTCCCCAATTGGCCTCACGACGCTGGGTGGACGCCGCACAGGCAACACCATCCAAATACTGACCAGACCCAGAGCTGCTTGACTTCGGTGATCTTACGGGAACCGGTAGACCAGCTCGGCTAGGGCGTTGCCATATATATGCCACAGTGTGAGGTGAGGCATGAGGCTTGGCCTTCCATTCACACCAGTCGTAAATTTTCTGTTCTTTTAACGATGTCTCTCCATATACGTACGATGTGTTGTCTCTATGACTCGTGGAGTTGTGCCGACCGCTTTAGTCGTCTGTGTGTTTTTTTTGCGCCAGGCCAACATCTCCAGGATTTTGGGTTCTAATCCTGGCTGGAGGATGGTTGTTTGTGGAATTTAGAAATTTAACAGCTACTGGAATCGTGACGGACCAAAGTCATTAGTTACTAAACTGGCCCAAAAGTAATAAAGTTTACGAAAGTTTTATCGTGTAGTGGATTAACATCGGTTAAATATCCCGTTTGTATTTACGGGTTTTCTAACTGTGTGACTGTTAGTTTGCCGTTTTTGATTACTATTTACAAGCTCAAGTCCTTATGTTTTGTGAGTGGGTGTACGTGGATTATGTGAACGTTATGTATACATCTCTTACTAACTGTTAAATTGCTCTATAGAAAGAAGACTACTGAAATACCGTTTTTATCTGTTTTTCGATGGATGTGTTCATTATCTGCACACCTTTCGCCTGGTGGGATTCAAGTAGTACATTTATGGATTTCTTCATAAGTTTATCAATTTCAAAAATTTCAGTTACAGATTTATTTTGGTCCTTTAATTTGGTTTTAGTGTTTTCTTCTTTATTCGAGTTGTCTCTCTGTATTTGCATGTTTCTGTTTAGGGTCTCTCTCCTGCTTATGTCATGGTACTGTTGTTTGACTTCTGATACACTAGTCACCATCAAGTTGCACATTTCCCTTCTCCTGAGTCGTGAGGTTTTAGGTTTCGTTCTGTCTGGTTTCCTTTATAATGTAGAATTCCTCTGAACTCTATAACACTATTCTTCAATTAATTAACATGGTGGTTTTCGTTTCCTGTTTTCTTCCACAGCTTTTTAATTTTTATCTCGTGGTTTTACTCAGATTTTAGTCCTCATAACGGACTAATAATAATTAGCTTATTATTATAATTTTGCTCATGCATTTTAGTATGTTTTTAATTTAATTTCAGTGTATTCAATTTGTTTTTTGTTTGAAATCTTGTATCTTTGTCAATCGTTTTAGGTGAAAGCTTCTTACGTTAGATGTTTCAGATTTTTTGATGTCTTACATGGGATCAGCGGTGGATCTTGTAGCAAGCATCTTCACACCAGTTTTCTCTGCTAGATTCCCTCTTGATTCTTTTCCAGAAGTTCTGGATTCGTTTGTTCAGTTTGTTGTTATAGTTGGGGTAATAATTTTGTGGGTAAATATCCCTGTTTTCACATTCTGTTCTCCTCTTGGCCTACCTCTTGGACTAACAAGTTTTATGGGAAGTATTTTGCCAATTGGGAAATTTAAAATGGCGTGATTTTAAAACATTCAATTTTTCATTGAAAAAGTGGATAATGTCTTGCTGTGTTATTTGGAGGATTTGAATGAGGGGACAAGTTTCTTTGCTTGATAATGGAGACATTTCTCTGCTAGTCTTAAAGAAGTAATAGAACACGTCGATGGATTTGAATAGAAAAACATATTTACTATAGAAACCTTCTATTGAGTTGAATATATTGCAAATTCGTTTTCAGAGTGCGGAAGTCGATGAGAAATATTTTATAAATGCAGGAACATTTACTAGAAGCTGTTGATAACTTACTGTATGCACTCAGATTCATATTAATGGTCGATGGAAGCATTGGAAGTCCAAAATATTGTACAGGGTGATTCACAAGAACGGAAATAAATGAATGAGAATACACACCTTTGAAACATTTGAATAGACTTTGGAAAAAGGAAACATGTCACTTTTTTTTTCAAAAAGTATGTTTTTACGGAAATTGAAACTCCATAGATAGACACATCGATTGACGCACAAAGGACAATTGTGCCATGTTCCATTTCAATGATAACTGCTGTGCAATTGCAGGGTTAATTCGTTCAAGTACCAAGAACTAATCATTCGTTCACGTGCGAAGCGAAGATCTTCAGTAAAATTGGTTGAAACATCTATATACGGTCATTCAGGACTTGGTGGCCTACAAAATGTAACAAGACGAATTATTTCAATGGAGTATGCAAACAAACCATAAACAGAAATGGCGGCATTCCATATTTCCAAATTTAGACATTGAAAACAGAAGTCCAGGTCATGTAGTTCTACGAGAGTTTGTTCATGGATTGGTAAATAATACACTTTTTGCACTTGGGCTTTGTCCACCACCATCGCTTTCTCACACGTGTGCATATCCAGCTGAAAAAAACGAAGTAATAATACAGTGTTAAGTTATGCCGTACATAATGTGTTGTATGGCAGTTTCCATTTTTATATGTTCTCACAACGAAACCTACTATTTATGTTATGCTGTCACAGTTTTTTTTTTTAATATGTATATTCTCAAGATATATAATCATTGGAATACAGCACTAAACAGGACTTTCCATTTAATGTGTAGATACCTTTTTGTCTTGAAACGTAAACAATTATCTGGGAGAAGGGCACATATTGCAAGATATTTTATTTTATTCTAGCCTAAGACATTTACAGTATATTGTTAGAAGATAATGTTGTATTTTAGTCACAGCTATTAACCTGCAAGTAACGACAGCTTCCATCCAGTGCCTCAGCTTCCTCCAGTTAATCAGTTTTTCTTCAACGTCTCCAAACTTTAAATTTGTGACGTCTGCCCTTTTTGCACAAGTTACTTCATTTATTAAACCCAGTGATTAGTACAGAGTATTAGTATGCTACTGTTGAATTTTATATCATTAACATAACATCAGACAGATGACTAACTTGTCTACGGAAACTATTTTAACCTACCGAACAGACGTTACAATGGCCGTGAGCCCATCATTATCTTCAAAGAAATAGGAGCCTTACAGCACCTCTCGATGACACAACACAGTTTCTTCAAAATTACGGCCCATGTGTTACCTGCATGTGCCGTCCAATCTTGAAATTACACCGAGATTCTCTACGCGAGGCCTCCACCCTGCCATTCTTTCTTTGACCGCAAAGAAACACTGCACACCACTCCACTCTGCTCCATGGTTACTAAATGCCAAGATACTATGAACAGCATGTTGTATGGGGATGCGGCGTTGGACCAACACTTCGTACGACCAACAACCTCTCAAGCATCAAGAACCGGCGTACGACCAACACCCCAGGGCAAAAATCTGTGTTGGTCGAACGCCGTGTTGGTCCAACGCCGGTACTTCGAAGTGTTGGTTTCATGCCGGTGTTGGTCCAACGCAGGTGCTCAAAAAAATAATTTAAGATCATATTTGTTATTATCTTTTTAGGTTTTATATATCTGGGGCGTTGTCAATTTTATTGTTGGTCCAATGCCGTGTTGATCAAACGCCGTGTTGGTCCAACGCAATGCCACTCCACGCTATAGTTTTTTACATAAATTATTATTACATAATTATTTCAGTATTATCAAGATTTATGTTTTACCGTGTTGGTCGTATGCCGGTTATTATTGTTGGTCGAACGCCGTGTTGGTCCTATGCCGTGATGGTTTCGTGTTGGTTCAACGCCGTGTTGGTCCAATGCCGTGTTGGTTCAGCGCATGTAACCCTGTTGTATGCTATTCCAACCTCTCAGGGTTGCCAGGACACGATTAAATTATACCCGTTCTTTTGAGTCATCTTGTATAACGCGAAATACCTGTCCTATATTGCACATAGAACTAAGCTTTACATTTCCCGTATTTTACTTGTTACACATGACGATTGATTTGATATTGCCAGATTTTATTACTTTTCGGACTGAAAACTCCTAACACCAGTCATTTTGTACTAATCGAAGTGTATGCGAACAATACTGAAGAATTTAAATTTGACATTACTTAGAATTAATTTTTCACCAAAATATTAATGCATGTAAATATTAACTTTTTTTACAAAAATAAATGAGTGCAATATATGTTGAAATTGAAAGCCACCGTGACCGGGACTCGAACCCGGTTCTCTCAGTTGGATATGCTATCCATTACACCACCACGGTACGGCCAATTAGAAAAAAAAGTTACGAGACTGACTTCCTCTGATAGTTGCGGAACTGGGAATGATAAATAATTACTTTAGCTGCTATTTGAAGTGGGTCTTCATGTCTTTACATAAGCTTTTTAACAGTTGATTTCATTTTACTGACTAATGAACGAAGTTACATTTATGATGTGTTCAAAAAGTTCCAGGACTTGGGAAAGAAACAACAAGACCTTGCTATCAATTCGATGCGTCTGTCGGTAGGATATTCTTGCTGTTTATGGAAGATTTGCTAGATCATGGTTTCTCAACCTGGAGGTCTTAAAATGTGTGCAAGCGGTTCATGAGGGAAGGTGATAAAATAAGTTTAATTAGGGTTTTGTAGCTTAAAACTAATAAATTTCACAGAAAGTATTTTATTTTGCTTGCTATTTTTAATAACTACTGAAGATAATGTAGTTTGCTGAATAGTTTTGGATGATATAATCAGGGTATTTATTATAAATACAGGAAATAAACTGTTCTATTTTGAAATGAAAATGAAGTATTACACAAAATAAAATAATTGTGGGTCTCCGGCGAGAAAGCATCGTGAAAGGGGGTAGCGAAATGAAAAAGGTTCAGAAACGCTGTGCTAGATTAAGCTTTTTAATCTTAGATACGTCTAGTTTTTAATTGAAAGTATCTGATTTGGTGTGGTTAATAAGTTCCTGGACTCAAGGAAGAAACAACAGGTTCTTGTTACCGATTTCATGCGTTTACTGATAGGGAATCCTTGCTACGTATTTAATTTTTAAAATTTTTCTCATCCGTTTTCTCAAAACATGAAAGTGACACTATTTTTGTTTAGTCCTCAGGCCGATTAAGTGGCTAAGTGGTAAATTGCTCGCCTTTGAAGTCTGAAGGCAGTAACAGATTGATCTCGGTTCGAATCATGTTCAGTGTTTGTTTTCAATAACTTTTCTCAATAAAATGAAAGTTCGTATAGAATTTGATAGCATAGCAGCAAGTCATCTCTATACACATCACAAATGAAAACAAATTGAAGATGTCTCAACCCTGCAAAGACTAGTGAAGGAATGATATGCAAGGAAGAACAACATCGATGTTGAAGCAGCCGTCATTGTCCTGAAGTTTCCCTTTTACTTGTTCTGCGTATCACAAACACGTTCTCAGTATAATGAGAGTTTTGAAATCATCTAAAAACGTAATATATCATGTAGTGGGGGCATTCATCAGCTTTCTATAGATAAATCAAGGCACTATGTTAAAGTGTCTTGAACTTTCAATCTACAAGTGTGGGTTCAATTCCCAGTTAAGGTGCACAATTTTCTTTTTTGGTACGCAACTTACCAATAACAAAAACCACAAATGGTGTTCTTGTTTTATTTTTCTCTCATTGTTTTCTCTTTTCGTGTTTGTGTCTTGCACGAAATAAACCGGACATTTGGTCAACCTACTATCCTCAATTACTATCCCCTGATTCTCCCTAACGATATCCATTTTCACCCTTCTTCCAATCAATCGGACAATCATCTTATCAAAGGTTACATATTCTCAATTATCTCTTTGTAACTGTTTTCCGTAATAATAGCACTAACAACAAAAATACTTCCATAGATGCAAGATACAAGTTCAAAAAGGCAACTTCGAAACTCGACTTACGTAAAAAAGTAGTTAAAACGGTTTAAGACGCGGATTTCTACTTAAAGACGGAAATAATACCATATGACAAATAGGAAATTACACATATATTCTGGCTGAAACAAGTGCATATAATGTATGATTGTCGCAAAGTATATTTTCTAAATGTTCTAACCACATTAACATCCTTGTTTTAGCACTTATGGTACATGCGTCCGCTTGTTAGAACAAAAGCTATACACAATTCACCAACTCATGCTACTTGAGACAGCTATTATAATGTCAATTAGCATTGTTAAGTGATTGACGATAATGACTTGTTTATTTCGTCAGTTATGAAAAATTTTATTGTTTTTTTTTCTCTTAAATAAGTACTTTAAAAGAAGTTTTTTTTATTTCAGTTCAGACTCTTCAAAAGTGATGTTAAGAGATAGCAATAAATATTAGCTGAAAGATGAGAATAATGTGTTCGTATAAATAACGGCCAAAAAAAGACAGATAAAAAAGAAAACTATACGGAAAACAGATTTTTTTTATATTCTAAAGTAAATTGTTTGTTTGCTTTTATCTTGAGAAACGTAGGCATAAAATGAATTTCATAAGTGTTTACGGGAATGCCACTTGCAAAATAATAGCACATTCCAATTACGATTCAAGCAGACATAAAGTAAATTAAGGAAGTCTGGACCTGAAAGTTCTTTAAAAAAAAAAAATTGTGACTTCGTGAGACAATCAACAGCATAGTCAGAGAGAAAGAGAATTGTGAACAGTCTTGAATGCGTTCAGATTTTGTTTAATCCCACATGCGATGTTCACAATCATATCTTTACTCAAAACAATGTGCTATGAATCGTCAATATCATTTTCTGTACTATTTACGCTTATGCTACTAGTATCTATATATAAATCACTTAGGACTCTCTGTCTATATGTCTGTCCACAACGACATAACCAGGTTGTTGAAGGCGGTAATACGAATTCAACAACATCAAGATAATGCCGGTATCTCCGCGCTTAGCATCTTATGGAAAAGTTCCAGTCCGGTGACAGCTTCAGGGACGGATTCAGATTCATATAAGTGATTAATTTAAAGGTTTTTATTAGAATACCCGTTACTTCAAACGTGCATGATGTATAGGGAACCTAACAAGTAATACTATTTCAAGTGAACACTCAGATCTAGAAGATCCATATATATGTATATATATTTATATATATTTAAAGGGCAACGCCCTAGCCGAGCTGCTCTACCGGTTCCCGTAAGATCACCGAAGTCAAGCAGCTCTGGGTTTGGTCAGTGCTTGGACGGGTGACCGTTGCAGTATTCCAGATGGTGTTGCTTGTGTGGCGTCCACCCAGCGTCGTGACGCCAATTGGGGAGCTACCTGAATAAAGAGGTAGCGATCACAGTTGAGAGCTTCGGCTCTCCTCTCCCAACACGTCTGGTTAGCGTGGGAGCAGTAGACCACCTCCTCCCTCCGGGAGAGGCCTCATCCACTAGTGGATTAATATGGCTGTGTATTATTATTATATATATTTAAAATCAACATAAAAACTAAGTTTGTGTGTAAAAGATTAGGCCAGTGGTTGAAGATAAATTGCTGGGGAAGTTAGCATTGTTTGTGGTTGGACACTTATGAATATCTAAAAGAATCCGTAGAATGGCGCACGAATACTGTGTGTAATGTTATTCAGAAGGGATATAGTCTGACAGGGTCTAGTCAATTTTAATTATGTATCGGTATCACCGTCTGGATGGCATTAGGTATAACGAACGATGTGCGGATGTCAGTGATATCACTGCAGTGCGCCGCATTAGGTGGAAAATAGCGCCAGATATTCATAAGTGGCCAACCACAAACAATGCTATTGAAAACTTTTCCCGCCAATATCTCTTCAACCACTGGCCAATGGCACCTAATCTTTTACACACAAACAAGTTTTTTAATGCTGATTTTAAATATAGATATAGCTTCTAGATCTGAGTGTCCACTTGCAATAGTGTTAAATGATAAGTTAAGACGCAAGTTTGTCCGTTGTTGGAAGGAGCCGTCATTGTGGATTGCGAAATGCCCTGTCCGAAGTTATAATATCATGCAGTTCAACAAGAAATCATGTCTGTATGTATCACTCTGTATTGTATATTTTCTGAGATTCATTTCTGTTCCTTTATTCTTTTACTTACAAGCAACCTTGTAATGATAAAAGATAAAGCTGTTACAGCTCAAAAAATACTGATCGTGCAACTTTCAAATTCCTAATGTTTGTAAAAAGCGCACTCGAGTGGATCTTCTGTGTACACTTAGATTCAGAGAAAATAACCGATGTAAAAAAATTGAGTCCGAAATTTCCGCCACCTGACAATACTAAACATAACATATGGAATGTTAATTTCAAGTCTATATCAATTAATTGTTTCGTCGCTGCCATAGTATGTGACTTAAAAGTGCACCCGTTGGCCATCTTTTAAGAATGTGTGTGTATTAGTTTCGCCGCTAAGCAATAATAAACGCTGAACGTATGGGTCTCGCAATTTAATTGACATGCGCAGTACTTAAGAATTTTAGCCCCACTGCACAATAATTTCTGGTAGTACCTCGTACATTTTCTTCTGATAGTTTCTCATTTTAAAGTAAAATATAGTATTGAAGTGCTTTAGTACTTTGAATGTAAAAGAGGAAAGGACAAAATGTCCTCTTTCAACTTAAGTATATTTATGACCTTTAGACAACTTCGGCTCAGGTCACGTCCCCTTTGACACAATAAAGAAATGACATCGGAAGAAACTACTGTGTTACATAACACACACAAAAAAAACTTACGATAAAGCTACGACAGTTAGTTCATAGTAAATTTCCAGTTCCATGTTGTTGTACTAACATGTGTCATTGCGTCATACCGTTGTCCCTCACACGGCTTATCAAGTGTTAATACTTTAAACATACAACGTGGTAATTTTCCAATCTCAAGTTTTCTTTCAATAACCATTTCTTTTACTTAATATATGACTTCTATATATCTGTTCTTTGTGACCTTCTGAAGTTGATCTACAAGTGCACTTTTTTCCTTTCCTATCTACACTCAGAATATTTGTCCTTCAAAGAGAATTACTAGACAAGTTATCGTTTCAAAATGTTCTTCGAAATTGTTGACGTAAAAGTTATCAAATGCACAATTGCACGTTTAGTACATCATTTCCTTACAAGAGCAAAGAGTATTTCCTTACAGTTAGTTTATTTGCATATGAAGTTCATGGCTTCTGCAATAGGATACGAAGTCTCGCTAAACTGGAGCATATTACGAGGTCTGACACACAATTGATACAGCTAAACAGGGTCCGAGTGGTAACCAAAGGACCCACCCGGGAAATTAAAAAGGGCCCACCCACTGGTAACCAAAGGACCCTCGTGGTAGTGAGCGTTGTGGCGCGTTCCTTCTTGTGATTTGTAAGGCCTTTAAAGTAGGCCTGAAGATTATAACTTCAGAACAGCCCTTACGTTAATCATAGCAAGTTTTGTGTGTCCAAATGGCTAATTTTAAAAAAAATGGCAATATTCTAGCGCTGTGGATTAAATGGTCTTCTTTACGCTTCCAACACAAAAGGGGTGGCAGGGGCTCACCCGCGAATTCCCGGTCCGGCCAGTCCGGCCCTGCTGAGCTAAATATCATGCTGCCAATGTTCAAAGCAATTTCGCCAATCGTTTTCTGAAAGGCTGTTGAGGATCTGCGTCACTTTTGCTTGTCCATTTTCTATCACAAGAAATGCAAGTTGTTAATTTCTACTTCGTTAATTGTCGCTACGTTTCCGGATCATAAAATTTCATCACAAGTAATTACCAAATTTAATAAATCTGCATCCTTAATGCGTTGCAAAAGGTCAAATTCCTTGCAATATTATTTTTGTTCGTTTGACAATATTTTTAGAAGAATTTTTGCATAAATCTATTTCATTTATATTCTTTCCGCTAAAATGTATCGAACACTTATTCTTCCCAAGTGAACTTTCTCACCCAACCTTCTGTCTATTCGAATTACATCTCGCATTTTGTTTTAATGTTGTCATCGACGGGCAGCCTGTGTGAATTATCATCTCTCATGCATTCTGTTTTCCGACGATTGTTTGCACTTTTCACAGTACGCCTCAGTCAATAATAGAAAATTTTCGTCAAATTCACATCGATTCACTGGTTGTATTCAGAAAATTCCGAACTGGAACTTCCGAATTGGAGTACAAGTTTTCGGAATTCCAGAACAATCCTGAAGTGAGATTCCGGAATGAGAATCCCAGGATTGTGGAAAGATGGAATTTACGAATGTAGAGAATTCTGCGCTAATGAGAAGAGTTGCTCCCCCTCTTATACATTATTGCCAATTTTCTTCTATCTTGTACCTCGTTATTTGCTTTTAATTAATGTTTTATTGTCATTGTTTTTAATCCTTTCTAGTGCTATTGTTTTCTAGTGGTGTTAAAAGTTGTGCATTGTGTAGGGTAATCGATACCCAGCAAGTCAAATGCCGATCCCGACAGCGGCCCGACCAATTAGTAGTCGGCAAATAGTTGAGGGAATGTCGGCGCGTCCCATAAGTGGTGTTTGGACGTCGAGCCATTTTCTGGCCATCGCGCGGTTCCCAACTTGCCAGCAAATGGGCCTAACCCCGCTCAGCACCCGTCCGTCGCCGACTCGGTCCCTTGTCGGTTTTCCAAAACCCGATGTCGGTCACACCTTTGCCGACCAAATGCCGACGTTGGGCCAACGTCGCCTGGCTTGTTGGGTAGTTTGCTAACATTAGGGCGGATAATCATCTTATGGCTAACGGCATCGAGTCTTGTTCTGCTACATTTGTTGGAGATTAAAACTTCATGAGATTTTGTGACCATAGATTGCAATAGAATTATGCCTTCTTGTCAAATATAGCTGTAGGCTCACTCCGAGCATTTCACAGCTTTTAAAATCGAATTAAGGATTAATCCTTGCTTGATCTCATTCCTAGTACGTTTTAAATGTTTTGACATAGTTTTGAAATTTATGTTAACTTTACTTTAAAGTAAATAGTACTCCTTATTGAAGTATGTAACACACTATAGTTTGTGAAAGTTATTTTCTGTTTAACTGTACTTTAAATTTGAATAAACGACGTAATGGCGGGAAAATCTGGTTGGATTCAGCCCAAAAGAAATTGCACATCTCATGAAATTGGTAAGAGATAACAGTCACTACCTCAGAAAAATTCATTAAGAGTCAGATACACAAACATTTTTAACCCCGATAATTAACTTAATTCAGGAGTTAATTTACGAGTTCATATTGTAATAGATAGCGAAATTATCTCTGAATCATTTTCACGTCACCTGTTGTCAGTCCAGCCATCCAAGGAAGGTTGCCAACCGGCCAGTAGAAATTTTAGTAATTTTCTCTATTGGACCGGTACTATTGCAACCGGTAAATTTCTGAATATTATTGATCGTACTCGCTAATTAAATAATAAAAATCTTTGATACATTACTTGTGGTTTTCATAAAAATTTTGCTGTTAATATAAAGATCAGTAAAGTCTCGAAGTCTGGGCAACCTTTATTTTCGTAATGGAACATCTTCGCTTAATTTTATTGTTTATTTTATTATCGCTGATTAACGAGATACAACTTAATTGACTTTATCTAGCGTATAGTTTTTTTTAAGTATGTTTCATGAGAAACTGTACCAAAATCTACAAATTTTTCAATACCTAATAATGCATATTTCAACGTTACTGCCTATTTCTGCCTATTTTACACAGAACATAACTTTGAGCCAGTTCCACCATTGTTAAGTCCGTCTAATGTCAGTAGTGAAATTCTAAAATCAACACAACAGTGCAGTGAGTCATATAATATCATCCCTACATCTGTTTAGTCTAGAACTGCAAGTGTCTGCAGTGAGAGGTGGAATCGGGAGTCTAATGTTACTAGCGGGAGGAAAGCACATTATTTCATCAATGCTTGCAGTTGATTTCTAGACAACGGGGTCCGAAGGCCAAACGTCAAAATTCGCGTGAAAATTGTAGTACAATACCTACCATTAGCCAGTCCTAAAGCTTGTCTAAATCGTTAGATCATACATGCTTCACAGCTGACGGAAAGTTATCCTTTGTGAAGTATGCAGCAAGGAGGTTAATGTATCTTTTTGCGATTAAAAACTCGTTATCATGTTCTTTGTTTCTTTCGTGGTACATTTTCAATGGTATATGCAGGGACCACCCCCCGGGACGAGGATGTTGGAAAGTAGTCTTCAGGGTCTAGTTAGTAGGTATCGTTCCGGCATTTGCCTAATATGACAGAAAAATCCCTGGAGAAACCTATAAGGATGGTGGGGGGACGCTGGAATAGTTCCAAATGCTAAGTCAACGCTCGACAAACTGAGCTACGCCGCTCGGTGTGTGTTGTGAAGTAAAAGTTTGTATGTAAGTTAGGAAGTCACACCTCAGTACAACATAAGAACAACAATCTCAACTAATAGGCATATTTTAATACGAGACAGTCCAGGTGATTGGGTGTAAGTGGTGTAACTTTAACCCGGCGTAGGTCTACCAAAACCCAAAAAGTATCTAAATACCTGTGCCTCACATAGAGATCTTTCTGATTGGATCCTCAAACCTTGAAAAAGTAGGACTTCCGGTAAAGTAGTAGACAATTAGAGTTTAGATATTTATTTCTGCATACAATTAATAGTCACTATATTGGAGTACGTGCATTTCTGTGCACTTTGGTATTATAAATATTTTCATTTTATAAAATGGGTAACACTATTAAAAATTTACAATTCTGATGCTTTAACATCTTTCTTTTTAATGCGTAATTTGAGATTTTAAAGTGGCTGTTTTTGGTTCCTAAAACTTGATTTACCAGGTGTGTAAATATGAAACCGGAATTTGTGCATAGACGGCGTTAGCTGGCACTCTGGTTACCGTAAAACTGCGTCCTTGGCGCCACTTGCTTGTTCTGACTGCTGATAATGATTTGCAACTCACAACCAGACAAGTTTCATGTCATAGTGTAGCGTGTAATAGCGTTGAACATGGCGCAATTTGTGCCTACAAACTACGATGTGCGGACATCATTGATTTTTTGATACCATTTGAAGAAAACTGCTACAGAATCGCATCGCATGCTTGTCGAAGCTTACGGTGATCATGCTCTTGGTAAGTCACAGTGTTATGCGTGGTTTACAAAATTTAAAAGTGGCGATTTTGACGTGAGAAAAGAAGAACGTGGAAGACCACCGAAAAAGTTTGCAGACAGCGAATTGCAAGCTTTGTTGGATGAGGATGACGCTCAAACGCAACAACAACTCGCGGATCAATTAAATGTGACGCGAGAAGCAGTTTCCATACGTTTAAAAGCCATGGGCAAGATTCAGAAGGTGGGAAAATGGGTTCCACATGCATTGACTGAACGACAGCAGGAAAACCGAAAAACCACTTGCGAAATTCTGCTCGCCAGGTACAAAAGGAAATCATTTCTCCATCGAATTGTGACTGGTGACGAAAAGTGGATCTATTTCGAGAATCCTAAGCATGAAAGATCATGGGTAACTCCAGGAGAACCGGCGACATCGACTGTAAGACCAAATCGCTATGGACGGAAGATAATGAATGTTTTGTGTTTGGTGGGATCAAAAGGGAGTGATCTATTATGAACTGCTAAAACCTGGCGAAACCGTTAATACCCAACGTTAGCGACAACAAATGATCGATTTGCATCAAGATTTGCGTGAAAAACGACCAGAATATGACTAAAGACAACTAAAAGTGATTGTGCTTCACGATAACGCACCCTCCCACACAGCAAAACCGGTGAAGGAAACGATTGCGGCGTTTGGCTGGGAAATCCTTCCACATGCGGCTTACTCACCACACTTGGCGCCTTCTGATTTCACTTATTTGCATCCATGGGACATGCACTTGCTGACCAGCGCTTCACATATTACGAATATGTACGAAAATGGTTTGATGACTGGTTTGCAGCACAAGAGGCACAGTTTTTTTTGGTCTGGCATCCACATATTGCCGGAACGATGGCAGAAATGTATCGCTAGCGATGGTCAATACTTCGAATAAAATAGTTCTTTGCATTGTCATCCAACCACTGTGTCTTTTGTGTACATAAATTCCGGTTTGTATAGAACCTAAAAATCCGCGGTCTACTGACAGCGTCTGTATCAGAGATTCAGGTCTGAAACCCGTGTTTCCAGTTCAGATTTGCCAGTCACCCTTTTCCGGTCTGTTGCATGAGCTATTTGTTATTTGTCCTGTTTGGAAAGAGGAGCGGACTCATTTCTCTATATCCCTCTGCATAGTTTATATATATATTTCTTCCTTTCTTGTTCAGTTTTCAAGTTATAATTTTTAGGTAGGCCTACATGATATGGCCCTAATTACTTTCTTTGTGTTACTGATATTGTGGTTTACTTTATATATTTTCTCTTGGAAAATACATCATATAAGTCAGTTAGCAGTTGCGTCCATTTTTCAGCTATTCAAGTTGACTTCCCAATATTTTTTATGATGAGAAGTGGTGTTTTAGGTTCTAATGTTTGATTACGTGCTTTTTCTGCAGAAGCAGAAGTTGCAATTCTACTTTTTTGTGCTTTTTTCGAGGATGTTTCTATCTCCTGTGGTTTATGCAACCTAGTTAGCAGTGCCGGTAATTTTATTTTCCATAGTTGGCAACCCTGGAATGCAAGGATTATTCCTGCATTCAATTTTATGAACCATGGGAAGCACGGAGTCGGGGCCTAGCTGTGCTTGAAAAGAAGACAAAATGCTATTCCCTATTGCAGTCCATACACGCAACAATCTCATGAAATCGTAACTCTGAGAACAACTGTTTAATATACAATTCAAACTATTTTTCGATAGCGATATCTGATACGGTATTTCGATACTCAAGTATTCGCCAGTTATATCAAAATCCGGAAATTGCACATTTGAAGCAACCTGCTTAATAGAATATAATAGGCGTAAATCGCTACACAAAACAACGCACTAAACGAGTTAGCATAAATTGGCAAATGAAAACACTTATAAATGAACATTAGTTGAATAGAAAAGAAAGAATGTAATAAGCAATGACGCACAAACTCTTATACAGCACATGTACAAAATGCACACGTGAAACTTCAAAAGATGATTAAATCAATAACGGACCAAGTCCAAGAAGTTAATTAATTACCATGAGTTATTTTACTACTTTTCGACGCAGTTAATTGTTTGTTTGTCTAATGCTTCATGCTCAATCAATCCAATCCACAAGACCTTTCAAACCAATCAATATGTTTGTTATTTTCTTCGAATAACATCGAAGATGTACGGGAGAGGGAGGAGGTGGAGGGCAAGGAGAAGAATCTAGAAGTACTTTTTCCACCTGTGCCTGAAGACAAACAAATGGAAAATCAATCTGAAGGGTATTCGTACTTTCATGTTGTAAAAATGGCCGTATTCGATGTGGTGAGCGCTTACTGAGCCCTGAGCGCTCAGAGAGCCAATGAAAGCTCCGAAATCTTTCGAATGAAATCTTTCAGTGAGCGCTCACCGTGACGAATGCAACCAATGTTTTTTCTTATTTATTCGTCTCCAACATGGATCTCGTAATGGGCGCATTCACGGGATTAAGATAGCACTAAGCGCTGAGAGAGCATTTGCTACCTATAGGCAACCAATAAGATTCAAGTGCTCTTTCAGCACTTATGTTAGTTGAATGCGCCCAAATGACAAAACTAGCAGATATAGCATTACGACTAAACTAAACAACTCAAATTAAACCTTGACTGCCACACAGCCATCGTTAAACGCTTTATTTGGTTTTCGAGGATGGAGTACTCTACGTAGGGTTGTTATATTTCAGGAGTGAAAAAAACGGGACGCTAGTAATTAACGAAAATCTTGCAAATGTCCATAATTAAAAAAGAAAGGTTAAACACTTTAACTAACTTACTTGCATTAGAAAAGTTTAATAAATGAAATACTAAATATTCAAAACAATCGAAGCATAGTTGATCCTCGATACTGCTATCTTTCCTTGATTTTGAGTATCTCGATAGATATAAGATATTTTTGAAAATAGGTATCGATATCGTGTATCTCGATGGTTTTGAACAGTATCTTTAAGATACTTTTGCGATACTTTTTAATGCGAAGCCCGGAGCCCGGGCCTTCCTTTCACACCTGCTGTTAAATCACTCATATGTTCTAGGGTATCTCCTTCGGATAGTTTTTATCTCCTCTTTTTCCTTTTCTTTCTTTGTCTCTCTTTCTTTTCCTTTTCCTTCATGTGTGTTTTTTAGGCCTCACTCCTTCACTCCTTCACCTCCTCTCCTTCACTCTGTTATGTATCGGTTTTCCGGCTGTACCGGTTTTGAAAAGTAGGGTTCGGTCTCATTTTTTCAAGTACATGTGGTACTTTCTCAGTCGTTTGAGCCACGTAGTCGTGTGAGTCCGTAATGAGGTTACTCTGTGTCTTCTTTGTTTGTAATTGTTTTTTAACTATTATTTTTCCTATTAATATTGGTAAATTAATTTTTAATAGAACTTACTCGGTTCCGTGTCTCCAGTTTTATTGTTTCTCAGTATAATTTTTCCTTTCGAAGGGACTCGAATACTGGGTAGTATTTGGAGGACTCTGGGATTCGTTCTATCTGCTTGGTAATATTATTCTATTTCCTTGGTATTATTATTAATATTATTATTATTATATTGGGTTTCGATTCCAGTACGGTTGTTTCTGCATTGTCTTTTTAACTACTGGTTGTGTAGGCCTGTATGTTGTTCAGTCAATGGTTGTATTGTTATTATTATTATTAATTTTTTAATAATTATTATAATGTTGCTAGTAGCATTTTTTGTTCCCTTCCTGTCTGGTAATTTGTTTTTGGTCAGACTGTTCCATATTATTGTTTTTTCTTACGTCAAGTGTCGTGAGGGCGCTTAGGTAGTATTATCGTCCGTTTTATTATTATTATTTAGTAGTGTCACCACTGGTGATAGTATTGATGCTATTCTTTCAGAATTGTTCCTATTTCTCCTTTTTAACTGTTTGATGGTTGAAGATAAAATAACATTTGTAAAGCTAGAAAAAACAATGCCGTTTTTTTAAGTTTTAAGACAAAGATTTGTATCCTAAATTTAGAGACAATCTTCATTCTCAGATAACATTTCCGGTATCTTCTAAGCTAACCAGGGGAGCCAGATCTTTTTTTTTTCGGTGGTCTAAATAATTCACCTTCGATAGCTGCTAGAACTTAAATATCAAGTTAAAGCTATCCGAAAACTAGATATATTTTTATACACATTTTTTTAAATAGCATACGTCTTGTTTCAATGATATTTATGTGAAAATTGCCGACTACTAGTGTATGTCCGACGACCGGTGCCCATACCCTATTTTCAATTTTATAATTTTCTTTGTAAATGTATGCAAGTAAACCGTTAATTGTATATAATTACAGTGTCAGCAATTTGTGTCAATAATATTCATGTCACTTGCGATGTATCCCTAATGTATAATATTTTTAAATGTATCTTTAATGTTTTTTTTTTTTAAATAAATTATGTGACTTTAAGTATCAACATCCTATTGCTTTATTTAACAAAAAAACT
The DNA here is from genome assembly GCA_022664845.1 of Lepisma saccharinum. Taxonomy (NCBI): domain Eukaryota; kingdom Metazoa; phylum Arthropoda; class Insecta; order Zygentoma; family Lepismatidae; genus Lepisma; species Lepisma saccharinum. The sequence continues at coordinate 15,556 of JAGDQP010014488.1, read as the reverse complement.
TTCAGAACAAAAATTATATTTATCAAGAACGTTTTACATAAGTGATTTTTACAAGAAATTATACCTTATATTGATCAATTTAATTAGGAATTTTTTGTATCTTGCTTATTGAACTCTAATGCGAATTCTCAATTATTATTTTTTTTTTTTCAAATCGTGCGTGGTAAATACAGTATCAGGCAGCAGACGGTTTGCTGTTTTGCCAAACAAATGAATGTTAAACTTGCGCTGCGTTGAGAGTTAAAAACCAGATACACTGTGGCGCCAGCTGTGCCTCGGATAACAGATTCTTCAATTGGTTATCCTGATGAGATGTACTTTAACGAAGAACAAATTTTAATTAAAACGTTTAAAAACTACAAACGCTATTTCCTGACAACTCTATAAACAATTCATTTGAATGTGAAGTTAATTTTTAAGACCTTTTGGGCAATTTTGGCTCAGGTCGAATGGATCATGATGGAGACATTGGTAGAATGAAGAATGTGGGAAGAAACAGGAACACTCTTAGAAAACCCACGCACGTGGTGTTCGTTCACCACAAAGCCCATATGGCACGAGCTGGGATTGAACTGGGGACCGCATACACCAGGGTGAGTGCTCTAGCACTGAGCCACCGCGACCCATAAACAATTCATACTTACACAGATAAACGTGAATTTCCTAAAGAACTAAAATGAATGAAGGTAGAGGATAGTTCTACTCTAGTATAAACCAATAGTTTCTGGAATAGTGCTACAAAAACAATATTCTATTATCTCACTGTCCCAAGACTTGGTTTGTTTATTGAGTTTAAAGAGAAGATATCACATCCAAATATTTACCTTCCTGTTTAAATTGTGTCTGCTACAAATCACAGAGAAAAATAAACGTCGGAAATAAAGAAAATATACTTTTGATGCCCACCGAACACTCAACATCACTTTACAGGTGTGGAGATTCTGTTTTGGCACAGTTCATGCTGCCCCCCTTTATGTACCCACTGCCGTTTGCGTGTAATGTTATGGTAGAAAACCCACTTTTTATCCCGTCACCATTCTGTCCAGAAATGGCTCACGTCTGTGACGGGTGAGCAGGGAACTGCGTATGTCAACTCGCTGCTGCTTCTGTTAAGTCGTTAACTCATAGGGTTACCATTTTCCAAGTTTCGGTACACAAGGTCCTGCAGATGACGATGAAGGTCGAGTGGCTGGTGACACGGAATTCGCTGGCCAGTTCTTCAACAGTTTGCATTGTATTTGCCTCCACCGCTGCTCGCAGGGCATCGTTGTCCAGCTGCACAGGTCTCCCTTCTCGTGGATCATCCGTGAGGCTGGTGTTCCCAGACCGAAACCTCTGGCACTTTCGCACATGCACAGCTTCTTGATCAGATATGGCATTGATGTTTCGTGCCGCGGAGGTGCGTTGGCTGGATGTCCCTGGTGAAATTCATACAACATGACATGTCGTATGTCGTCCTCCGACACTGCCATGATCAAATACAAGCCACACTTCCAAAACATGTAGTAGACCGTTCTCCTTCTACACACTGCTGTAGAATCAAGTGTCCTATATGACTCAGGTATGGAACATGCCGTCTACTTTACTATTCTTTCTTCAGATGGCGTCATTGCAGAGGTCATCGCAAATACGTCAGTACTTATGGGATAATCTGATATTATTATTATTATTATTATTATTATTATTATTATTATTATTATTATTATTATTATTATTATTATTATTATTATTATTATTATTATTATTATTATTATTATTATTATTATCATTAGCAGTAGTAGTAGTAGTAGTAGTAGTAGTATATTCCACATTCCTGTGAACATGGGGTGGTGCTCCGTTCAATTATAAGATGTAAAACCACCACAGTTGCTATTCAGTTCGGGTACGAAACTCACGATGCACTGTAATTACAGATGTCTGTAAAGGGTATATAATCTTTGGTCGACACCTCAAAACGTAGCATGCAAAAAACTTTCTGCTGCTGCGATGCAATCTTTGAAACTGGCACTAAGCATAAAACGCTTACTAACGATAGCGCATCAGAAAGTTGGACAATCACCGCTGTTGACGGTGTATGTTGAATTCATATAAGGTACCTAGCAAGCCAGGAGACGTCGGTCCGAAAGCGGCATTTCGTCGGTGAATGTCAAGCGGATGGGCGAGCTGACGTCGGGTTTTGAAAAAAAAACTGACAAGGAGCCGGCGTTGGCTGACGGGGCCTGGGCGGGATTTTGACCCTATGGCGGCAAGTCGGGGGACCCATGGTGGCCCGATAACCAAACGCCACTTATAGGTAAGTGCCGACCTTCCCCCAACTATTTCCTGAATACTAGTCGGGGTCCCGTCTATTCCCGACGGTGACCCGACCGAAATTCCGATCTTGGTCGGCATTTGGCTTGTTGGGTAAGAAATAGCTTTTTCCATTTGGCTTGTTGGGTAAGAAATAGCTTTTTCATTGACCTTTGAAACCGCACCATTCTTCCGTGAAAACCCTGTAATCCTTTTCTAGCACCGCAAAACGTTTTGAGCTCTTTTGATTTTTGTAGCCCAGTTATAAACACGGCCAGGTCCATTTTTGTCACAAAATGAGTTAAACATTGCTTCCGTTAGGTGGTTTCACCCTCTATGCAATACTAAACCTCTTTCGTTACAAAAACGGCCGGAGACGTGTTAAAAATACATTTGAAGGGTACACGGGAAGAACGATCAAGGTCCATTTTTGAAATTTGTGAGAATAAAAACACGTTTTAAAATGTAAACACTTGCATTTTAAGATATTTTTTTTTAGGCATGTCTTCAACTTCAAGCAAAGATATCCAAAGCAAGAATAACTTTAAATTCAAGTGTTTACACTTTAAAATGCGTTCTTTCTTACAACTTAAAAAAAATGGACCTTATTGGTGTACCCTTCATTTAGATACGTGACTTGTTTATAAAAAAAACGGTCAGATCTACAAGCGCTTAGTTTCAAACACGGCCAGGTCCAGTGTAACCAATCACAGCACAGTATTGAGCCAATCACGCTGAATCCCAAGAAAACGAAGAAGAGGATCTGTGTGAATGTGCAACCAACAATGACGATGAGTACGATGAAGTTATGGAAATTGTCAATTAAAGATTTTCCTATAGAAAAGTAAAAAATGTGCTAAAAATGTAACACAGAAATCTTGTAATTAAAATGTGTTTTATTAAGTGTATTATCTTTTTAAAAACCAACCTCAAGGAATCACTTTCATGTCTGCAGTTTTTGTTACAAAGACGGCCACGTCCACACCTTGGTTACAAACCCGGCTAGGTCCAATTTTGTTTTCTAAATAACTAATAAACTATTAAAATAATGTATCACATCTGTTACACATTCAATTTTACTTACATATTGGTATCCAAATAAAAAAAAACATAGCAACATTAATGATTTTTATCTATAGTAAACGGTTTTTGCACGCTCGTGTAAAATTTTGTAAAGTGGACCTGGCCGTGTTTGTAACTGGGCTACTCATTTCGTTGTATGTTTTTCCGTTCCACGATCCTTCTATCTGTAACGCACGCTAGCGCGCAGCGTTGCGAAAATACTCGCTTTGGATTCGCTGTGAATAATACGCTTTCCATGTAGAAAACATTATAGACGTAAAATCATCACTCTCCTTCCAACAGTAAATTCCTATCACTTTTGTTCTAAGGGTGTCGCAATATGTTCACACGTGCTGGGAACACAAAAGTTAGGATAAAAATGAGAGATGAAGCTCAGAGGTCAGGAATCAACCGTGTACATTTCTCTGCTTTGTGTTTGGGGTCATCAAGCAGTATACATACGGAACAACTGGAAATTTGAACCCCGTGATGCGGCACTGATAAAATTTTAAAATCACGTTTTACTTTGTAATACAATGAAAAAAAGAAAACAAGGGATAAGGAATTTCTTCAAGAAAAGAAAGCATATCACGTGCTTTATACACGTGCACTCATAATTTTAAGAATAACGTTGATGTCTTGAGTCACGAAATTCATAATGAGAGCATGCAGTGGTACAGATTTTACCAAATAAGGTACAAATGCAATATAACTATAGTATAATTAAAACAAAGACATACTAATCTAACGAAAACAGTAGCGGCGTAAAGGAAGGCGCGGGAGAGCGGTGACAACGCCCCGGGCACCAAGTGTCGAACGCACAGTGGGACAAAATCGAAAAAAACCTCAGAAAATCCCTAAATTCAAATTTAAGCAAATAAATTCGAAAACCATTTTATGTTGTAGTTAAATGTCCAATAAACACTAACCCTACAACACCACCCTGGGAGAATGGATGTTTATTAACACTCACACGTTTAATTGACGTACATGCTAAAAAAATATATATAAAAAATACTTCTTTCAGGAAAGAAGATACAGTAAATTCGTTTGAAGAGAATTAACTAAAACGTTTATCTGCGTGCGACTCAAAGGCTGGTAAATATTGTTATTGTAAAACCTAGTGCATCGAATCGACGTGTGGATGGTAATGACTATAAAGTGCCTACAGTAGGCTATAGAATATAGATCCGACGCACACGTTTTTAAATTAACAATATTTACTCACAGTAAGACAAACAGAGAAACGTTAAACGCACGCTTCTCAGTTCTCACAAACTGCTTGAAGAACTCTCGACTCTCTACACTGTAAAAAATAGTTGTGTTAATTCAACACAATGCGGTGTCCCAGCGTGACTACCACTTTTGTGTGTTAAATCAACACAACACGCGGTGTTAATTTCGGTACTGTGAAAAAAAAAGTTACGGAGGCAATGGGATTTGAACATGGGTCGTTCAGTTAGAAGTCGAGCGTCTTACTGACTGAGCTAAATCGTCGGACAGAAAATGAAGTAGATGCAAACGATATTTAATGAACAACATTTGAATTAAACGACTACACTATAGATTTAAACAGTGTATGGATTCAAATATATGTTGTTGAACCCCCAAAACATACTAAGTTACTTGCACGACTTATGACATGCTTTAATCACTTCCTATTTGTCAATTGGAAAACAGAATTCCCATTCATTGAGAATAATTCTATTTCTATGAAAGCAAGCAAGATGGCGGAAGCCAAACACTTGAGCAGCATTACTGCTTTCTTATCGTAATAATATGTCGAATGCTGCGCTAACTTTCATAGAAATGGAACATATTCTCAGTAAATGGGGATTGTGATCCCTAATTGACCAATGGAAAAGTGATTAAACCATGGCATAAGTCGTGGGAGTAACTTTGTTTGTGTTTACGGTTCAGAAAGATTTTTTTAATCCTCTATATTGTTTCAATCTAGTATTCTTTCCGTCTGACGATTTAGCGAAGTCCGTAAGACGCTTGACTTCTAACTGCGCAACCCATGTTCAAATCTAACTACAGCCGTAACTTTTTTTTCTTCCAGTACCGAAATCAACACCGTGTATTGTGTTGATTTAACACACAAAAGTGGTAGTCACGCTGGGACACCGCATTGTGTTGAATTAACACAACTATTTTTTACAGTGTACAGTCTACACCAGTGTTTCTCAACCTGGGGGTCGTGGGATGTGTACAAGGGGGTCGCGTGCGCAAGTGAAAAAAACAAATTTAACTAGGGTTTTGAAGGTTAAAACGAATGCATTTCAAAGAAAGTATTTTATTTTGCTTCCTGTTTTTAATAATTACTAAAGATACTATAGTTTGTTGAATATTGGATAATATAATTAGGATATTTATTAAAAATACAGGAAATAAACTGTTATGTTTTGAAATAAAAAGCAAATATTACACAAAATAAAATAATTGTGGTTCGTCGGTTAGAAAGCATGGTGAAAGGGGGACGCCGGCTAAGAAGGCATGGTGAAACGGGGTCGCAGGATGAAAAGGGTTGAGAAACGCTGGTCTACACCATTGCAGCGCCCCTGGTGGACAATTGACGAACTAAAAAAATGCACGTCGAATGTACGTATAGGTAACATTGTCGGGTTAAACTACTTCGTTTGTTAACACATAATATTAGTGCATGTGTGCTCAAAATTGCCAATTTTTCCAACATTTTCGGAATGCGTTTATGTACATTTTCTGTCTGCAGCTGCTATTGAGGAAAATAATTAGTTATGTAAAATATGGTAGGTTTTCTAGTTCGCCTATAGTCCAATCACTGTATCCTAATGTTTTTGTAATACATCGAAATTTTAACGTAAAATTTTGGATGATTTTCCCAATTTCATCAAAGTGTACAAAAAAAAAAAAAGAAAAAAAAAGCCAATTGAAACTAAGCTCCGAATTTCCGTTAATATTAAGTTTAGGATAAATACTTTCAGTTCATCCAACATTAGCTGCCACTAGCTGCAACCTTCTGCGTAAATGCGTTGTGCGCGAAAATACTTGGCGATGATGCGTATAGAATCCGCATCTTCCGTGATTGAAATTAGATTAGATTAGATTTTATTTCATTCTGTTGACCATAAGCATACAATTATGTACAATGGTATAGAACATGTCAGTAATTATAACAGATAATTATACATAGATGAACGAAAAAATATAATAGAAACTAGGATGCTACAAGACATAAAAAAGAATGTAGAAAATATTTAAAATAAATGAATAATTACATAATATATACAGGAATTGTAGTGTATAACACTTCTGTTACTAATTAATACATTGCAATAGTTACATTTCCAGTATTTTTTTTTTTTTTTTGCATATATCTTTATAATTCAACGTTTCAAAAAAAAAAAATACTTAACACTCCATGTACTCCTTTATGGAGTAAAAACAATGATATAGTAGAAATGACTGTAGTTCTATTCTGAATTGATTAAGAGGGTTTCGAACCTTTATATAGCTAGGAAGTTTATTATATAAAACAATACCAGTATATTTGCATCCCTTTTCATACAAGACAGTACGATGTTCCACTAAGGAGAAATTGTATTTATTTCTAGTGGAGTAACTGTGTTGGTCCCCTACAAAATTAAGCGTAACTTCCAGGTGTTTCTTAACAAATACAAGTATGTTAAGTATGTACTGGCAAGGTAGTGGAAGTATACAGAGCTTTTTAAAGATTGGCCTGCAATGTTCTCTAGGTTTAGCACGTGTCATGATTCTAATAACTCGCTTTTGTATTTTAAATATGATATTGGCTTTGCTTGCATTGCCCCAAAATATAATGCCGTACATTAGGTGCGGCTGAAATAAACTGAAGTAGATCATTCTTAAGGTAGACCCGTTGAGTACATTTCTAAGAACCAGAATTGCATACTGAACACGGTTTAGTTTTTTGCTAAGTTCTGATATGTGCTTATCCCAGGATAGGTTTTCTTGTATCCATAGACCCAAAAACTTAGTTGATTTTACGAATTCTATTGCCTCGTTTGCAATTCTAATCATTGTTGGTTGCGCGTGTTTGTTACGCGAGTGGTGGAAATTTATAATTTGTATCTTTTCACCATTAACTTTTAGTCTATTTACTCTGACCCAGTTAGTCAGTTTTGACATAGTCTCATTCAAGTTGTCTTTGATTATTTCATGATTATTAGCTTTCAATATTATATTTGTGTCGTCCGCGTACAGTGTGGTTTTAGTTGGATGAATCATATAGGGGAGATCGTTAATATATATCAGGAATAAAAGTGGTCCTAAGACAGAGCGGAGACGTGAAGCGCCGAGATACTTATTAAAACCATGGGGTGGGAATGGAAAGTATTCTACGATTTGCTAATGCGGACTTGCTGCCCCAGTATATTTATCCTAGTACTATTCTTAATTTAAAATTGAATCGTCATTTGTTAAAAGGGCGTAAGTCACATTTTTTCGAAGTACTTTTTTTTTGCTGAAATTGATTCTTTCCGGATAGACGCACCGATCTATAATAAAGGAACGCATATGCGTATCCCGTATGTAGGGTTTACACAGCCTTAAAAATTGCATCATATGTTAAAAGGTCGTAAGCCCAGAACATAAGCCCTTTAAACAAACAACACAAAGAAATGCAAATCTGATATATTGCTCACACTACGATAATTGAAAACCCACACATATACTTAAATTCAGTGTTGTAGAGTGGATCAGGAATTCGTACCTGTTCAAAGATTGTTGGCAGAAGTTTTATAACAAAATATCCCATGTCCATGCAAACTGCAAATGCGGATAGAGATAAGAAGGTGATACTTTCTATCGTAAATTTGTATAACTTCATTTATGAAGAGAAGCATCCAGAAGTTGTTACTGCGTTGCCATTCTTCAATGGACTCACGACTCACACCTTCGTCTTGCGACACGATTCACCTTCACATGTGGAACTTGGAGGCAAAGTAACTTTCAAAAACCAAAAGGTTGCTGATATCATATAGACACTTCCCTACATTGAAGAAACTTGTAAGAAATGTATGCACATGTTTGAACATTGGCGCCAAGAATGAAAGGCACCAAGACTCCATGACTCCAGCATGAAAATACTTTGTGGTGTGAAATATTATCCAAATATTGTTAATCTTTTATAAATGCGTATAAGCTGAATGTAATTAAATGTAATATGCTTCATATGAAAAAAATACCTACCTTTCAGAAATAAATTGTTCATTTTCCACTAATTAACTAAATATATTTTCCTTCTCAAAACAGTTAAAAGGGCTCATGTCCAGGACTTTAACTTGTTTTCACAGGAGTTAATTTTAATTAAATTTTAAAAGAAACTTTTCAGTAATATAAGTTGGGTAGAAAACTTAAATTCCCGAGTAACGCAAAAACAGTGATTTTGATAGGTTAAAGGAAAAACAGTTTTTTGGATTAATGCCCTTTTCACAAATAGCGATTCAATTTCCCATGAAAATTATGACCGATCTTAAAATAGTTACAATAATAGTTGGGGGCGATGAAAGGGACAACTACAAGGTTCTTCTTTGGGGTGCTACAGCCCCTTCTCGTCCCCGCGTGTCGCCGTCACTGGTATAATTTTCTTCGTATTTTAAAATTATCATTTCGAAATTCCATTCTTTTATCCAAATTCGATAGTTTATTTAGACTAACAGTAGCTGAAAAGCAGTGCACGGGTGTGTTGGGTACAGAGAAAGAATTTGTCGCGAGAAAACGCCTATCGTTTGAAGAGAAAACGACCTGCGTAAGAAATTGCAAAGTCCGTTGCGTAGAAGAACAAGTTTGTTCGCCCGCCTCGCCCTCTTTGCATACCTAGTTTGTTTTCTTCTTTTTTTTTATTAAAAAAAACTTACTTGTTTGCCATTCTGGTACACCAGTTAAACGACCTCTACGTACCCAATAACACCTTAGCTATACACCCTGGCTGTCTATGTCTAATGGCGCCAAAAGAGCGTTTGCCAAATAGATTGTTTTGTATCTTCTGTAATATCACAAGTGTTTGTAGAGACGTGGTGTGTTTTGTTTGCCAAATGACTATACAACTTCCTAGTTTTATAAGCAATGTACTCATTACTCCCACTTCTAAAAATGTACTTTATCTATTTCTTCTTTTTTCTGGTTTCCGCATTTGGGGATAGTACTATTTCTGTAGAGATGGAAGGCTTTTTTATCTCTTAACGTGTGACAAATAATACTTGTTTACTTTACAAATCTATCTTTGGAAGAAAAACACAATACCTCAAAGTCTGTGTCTAAATCTAAGTGAACTGAAATGTTCTTTATGAAGGCGAGACGGCGATCATCCCATCGCTAGAACCATTGTCACAGCAACATAAGAATTTACGAGCATGCAATGATACAAAGCATTATTAGATTGTAGAATTAGGTTGACTGCGCCGTACATATGTAAAGGTCTAAGAACTGTAGTTATAATAATAATAGCAGGAATTGTAGGAGAAATAATCCGTATGCAAACATATTGTAAGAAAACTGGGATTCCTTGGGTCCTAGTTGTTCATACAATCTAATCCTAATCGCCATAATAGCGACACAAGAAACAGATCAAAACTGCATTTATTAATCTTCTTTCAATGACAAGTAAGTGAGGTGTGAGTACATTAAAGTAAAGTCAACATTTTTAACCTAATACATCTATGTGATTTCCATTCCTCAGGCAAATTTACTCACACGTTGGCTAATCTAATCATCTTCAAATGTGAATATCACTCACTCTCAGCAAGCTGTACTTTCTGAATTAATAGACAGTTTCCATTTATTTGGAAAATCTGTTAGGTTATATAAGAAATCAGTTAATCTTCTTTGTATGCGTCTCCTTTAATAATTTGACCCTAAACTCTGAATTAGATAACATGGCGAAACTGGGAAATTATTATAAATTTATGAAGTGTTGCCAGATCAACAATACACAGAATAGTAAATACAATCGTCCTCCTCATCAAGCATGAACAAATAAAGCAAAATACAATTATGAAAAACTAAAATAGCACAAAATGTCAGATAACTCTCAACGGTTAACAAACACTAAAAGAAGTGTATATATTATAAACCAGCGGCTGACGCAATAACAACGTATTGAACTGCATATAGTATAACTAGTGGGAATTCGTAAATGGAGAATCTTAATCAAATGAAGAGAACTTGCCAGTTTCAGAACCACGAGATTATAAATAACCCATGAGATCAAGGCTACTCAATTCAAATCTAAAATCAGTTTCTTTCTACTAACTTTGGTGTTACAGGTTAGCCTGTGTTACAGACGTAAGGTGCGACGAAGACGAACAAAGTGAAATTTAAATAGAACCTTTGTTTGCGGTTGGTTCTAAGAAACACAAAGCTTGATGGTTTAGTGGTAGTTTGCTTGCCTTGTAATGCGAAGAACCCGAGCTTAAAAAGACTGAAACTGGACATATAAATAAGGTTTTCCCTCAACCCCATCAGGCGATTGGCGAGATAGTATCTTCACTAAATACCAAGATTACTAATGTGTGTTTCTTCTTCCACAAATACATGGATCTTCTTAAAACACTCTTGCTTTATATACAACAAAACCCCGGTTATGTGAATAACTAGAAAACGTTTGGTTCAAGACACTGTTCGCGTGTAGAAGGATTTTTGTTAAATTTACGAAACCATATTTTTTTGTTTTCGAACCGTGTTCTCTAATAAAGATAAAATGAATTTTATGGGCGGTATCAGCACTTTGTCTTCTCACCGTGTTCTCTAAACATAACAGATTGTGTGAAGACTACCACCCTAGAATTGTCTATTTTCTTTCAAGATGCCTTCATGCCTCAGGTGCAAGTATGTGTGTGAGTTTTCATATTTTTTAAAAATACTGCACAAATGACACTCAACGTAAATAATGACGTCATACGCATACGCAATTATGTGAATTCTAATTTATCTGATAAAATAAACAATTTCAAAATCTCATATAGTTTTGATACACATTCACATGTATAATTGGGCAGCTTTCCAACATTTTAATGTTGACTGTCATTTGTCCAGTATCTTTAAAAATATGAAAACTCACACACACACACTCGCACCGTGTGTCTCCGTATTTGTTTTCATTCTACACGCTTTTTATTAACTTACTCTGTAATCATGTTTCATATCTGGTACAAATCTTACAATGTTAACTCATTTCCCGACGTCATACAGTGTTGAAATTTTGCATAGCGACGTAAGTCGGGTGACAATATAACATTCCATTGTTACTTTCATATATTTCTATATATGTGTATATTTTTTTAAAATATATTTCAATATTTTATTGTTGCAGACTTCTTTATCCTAAAATGAATACTAGCCTACACCGCGGCTGGGTTTGGCTGGTTGCAGAGCCCTTTAGGATTTGAGCCACAAAATATTAGCTGGAGAAAAAGTATGAACACCGAAATAACCCGAAAAGAATAATAAATAAAATTAATTAAAAAATGATTTTAAAAGAATATTAAATTAAAACAGCATTTTTACAAAGCACGCTTTTTCAAGCAAAGAAAAATGGACTAAACGGTAAAAAATAATAAATTTATGAATTGGAAAATAAAATCGTGAGGGCTCTTGCTTACCTTATTATATTTGTTAGAGGACCCACGGTTTTTTTTTTCCATTCCTTATTTTTTTTTTTTTGTACTTTTTAGTCCATTTTTCTTTGCTTGAAAAAGTGTGTGTGTGTTTTTTTAAATCCTTGTTTAATTTATATTTATTTGCCCACGAAACCAGAGATAATATCCTAATTGTTAACTGGTTCGTAGTTGTGCGAAAGTCTCAACAATCTTCTTGTTTCTTCTTCACTCAATGCAATAAATTATACATTACCAATTACCGTAATTTCATTGTTCTTGCCTCACTGCAATATATATACTGGTAGTCAAAGTGTTTTGCGTTTTTAATAGAAACATTAATTAAAATTTAATGGAAATATAGTCTCCGCTTAAAGATTCAGAAATTAACGATTCACAGCGTATACCCTGAGTTATTTGTTACGAAAACGACGATGACTGACAAGCGAATGAATCTCCCGAAGGATTGAGTCACCCCTCAATCATAAACTTTGTTCAAATATAAATTATTTCCGTTCAACTTCCAGTGATGTCTACTAACAATCAAACGATCTGATGAAGGCAGACACTACTTACATTTGTTATATCAGTTTAGAACACCAAAGAGTACTCACATATCATTTGGCCACTCAACAGCAAGGCTTTCAGAGATATCCATATACTATATAGCCACATGGTCACTGACTTACTGACTCACTGACTCATTAAAACTCGCTTTGCTTCGCTAGGGGCGCTGACCCCAGACACTCGTGGGAGTTGCGCTCCCAACTTCGGGGTTTTGGGGGGATGCGCCCCCGTTTATCGTAACCAGACTCTCTCTGGCATATTGCGCCTCCATGGTACAAATATATCCCCCACCAAGGGGGCCATAGGGGAGGTTTGTCCCAATTTCTTTTAACCTACTCTCGGTCATACACCATCATACCAAATTTGGTTTCTCTAGCTTCAGTGGTTTGAAATATTGGTTCTGGGGCGGCCAATTTTGGGTTAAAGATGGTGACTTTTTTTTAATGTTTTCATATATATTCGTGACCTACTCGTGATGGTACGCCTTCATATAAAATGTGATTTCTCTAGCTCGAACGGTGTGGACAATGGGGTTTGGACGGCCATTTTGAATCCAAGATAGCGGACCTAAAAATTCAATTTCCACACCGTTTGAGCTACAGAAACAAAATTTGGTATGAATGTACATGATCACAAGTAGTTTAGAAAAATATTACAAAATGTTGAAAAAGTCATCATCTTGGATCCAAAATGGCCACCAAACTCATTGTTGTATAGAATACACAGCCTAAACGGCTGCAGTTACAAACATCAAATTTGGTATGAAGGTACAATATCACTAGTAGGCTACTAAAATGTTACACAATGTATCCAAAGACGCCATCTTGGATCCAAAGTGGCGGACCGAAAAATTCATTTTCGACATCGTTTTAGCTATAGATACGAAATTTGGTATACAGGTGCATTATGACGAGTAGTTTAGGAAAATATTCCAACATCTTGGAAAATTCGCCATCTTGAATACAAAACGGCCACCCAAAAATAAATTTTCCACACCGTTTGAGCTACATAAATGAAATTTTACATGAAGGTCTACTATCACAAGTAGGTCACGGCAATATAAGAAAGCGTTTAAAAAGTCGTCAACTTGCATCCAAAATGGCTGCCCAAAACCCCAATTTCCAAACCATTGAAGCTGGAGAAATTTTGTATGAAGGTGTATGACCAAGAGTAGGTTACAATAAATGGGGCAAATTTCTCTTTTGGGGGCACAGCCCCCCGTGGGAGTGTGCAGATGGAGACCATGGTGGTGCAGTCCCGCACAGAGATTCTGGTTAAGATAAAGGAGGGCGCATCCCCCCCCCAAAAAAAAAACAAGTTGGGAGTGCAGTTCCCACGGGCGAAGTAAAGCGAGTCCATCCCATGGTCACTCACTGACTCATTTACTGATCATCAATATTCCCAGGCCAAACAACTGGAGCTAGAAACACCAAATTTTGTATGAAGGTGTAGGACCAAGAGTAGGTAAAGAAAAAATCAGACATTTTGAAAAAGTCGCCATCTTGGGTCCAAATGGCCGCTAAACCCATTGTTGTAGAGTACACGGCTGGGGATACTGAAATGAAATTTGGTACGAAGGTACGTACATCATCAATAGAAGATTAAGAAAATAGTACATAAAGCATCCAAAGGAGCCATCTTGGATCCAAAATGGCGGACCAATAATCCATTTTCCACACCGTTTGAGCTAGAAAAATGAAATTTGGTATGGAGGTACATGATGACAAGTAGATTAGAATAATATTACAAAATGTTGAAAAAGTCTCCATCTTGGATCCAAAATGGTCGCCAAACCCATTGTTGTATAGAATACACAGCCTAAACTGCTGGGGCTACTGAAATGAAATTTGGTACGAAGATACGTACATCATCAATAGAAGATTAAGAAAATACTACTTAAAGTATCAAAAGGCGCCATCTTGGATCCAAAATGGTGAACCAAAAATCCATTTTCCACACCATTCGACCTAGAGAAATGAAATTGTATATGAAGGTGTACCATCGCGAGTAGGTCACGACAATATAATAAAACGTTAAAAAAGTTGCCATCTTTAATCCAAAATAGCCTCCCCATAACCCATTTTCTAAATCACTAAGGCTAGACAAACGAAATTTGGTATGAAGGTGTATAACCAAGAGTATGTTACTATAAATGAGGCAAACCTCTAGTATGCGAACAGAACCCGGTGGCTGGGGACAGATCACCACCAATTGGGAACAATACCCCGGAGAGCCTGGTTACGATAAAGGGGGAGCATGACCCCAGAAACCCCGAAGTTGGGAGCGTAGCTCCCGCGGGGCTCTGGGGGCAATGCCCCTAACGAAGCAAAGAGAGTATATACTATAAAACTCCATGGTCACTCACTGACTCATCAAAATTCCCAGGCCAAACTGCTGGAGCTAGAAACACCAAATTTAGTGTGAGAGTGTATGACTAAGAGCAGGTAAAGGAAAATATTACTACATTTTGAAAAAGTCGCCATCTTGGATCTAAAATGGCCGCCGAACCCATTTTTGTATAGAATACACAGCCTAAACAACTGGAGCTAGAAACATTAATTAAATTTAGTATGACGGTACATTATCACTAGTAGGTTACTAAAATATTACACAATGTACCCAGAGACTCCATTTTGGATCCAAAATGGTGGACCCAAAACTTCAGTTTCCACACAGTTTGAGCTAGAGATACGAAATTTGGCATAAAGGGTTATTATAACCAATAGTTTAGGAAAATATTACAACATTTTACAAAAGTCGTCATCTTGGATCCAACATGGCCGCCAAAACCCTTGTATACAATACACTGCCTAAACGGCTGGGGATAATGAAATGAAATATGGTATAAAAAAGGTACATAATCACCAGAAGGTTATGAAAATATTACCAAATGTCTTCAAAGATGCCATCTTGAATCCAGAATATCGGACCCTAAGAATCAAATTTCAACACCGTTTGAGCTAGAAATATCAAATTTAGTATGAAGGTACATGATCAGTTGATCACTAGTAGTTTAGAAAAATATT
>JAGDQP010014487.1:24513-36571 GCA_022664845.1 Lepisma saccharinum | reverse complement strand
AAGAACGAGACGAGACTTATAGCAATACTTTGAAAAAACTACAGCTAACAGTGGTTAAGCCAAAGTTTTTATAATCTTGTGAATTATACAGAACTACGAACGAAAGTTGCTGTTTTCAGTGAAGAACATTCATCACCAGATGATATTGGAGAGGCTAGACAAAATTTTCGTTGTGTAGTAAATGGTGGAAATCTGAACGAGTTGCCGTACCAGTTCTTGAACACTGAAGCCAAACAGAGTGTTACTGGAAATTTCAACCTATCTACTTTTCCACCTATCTCAGGCGCAGCAAGACAACATTCATTAAGAATTTTCTTACAAGTTCAACAGTGGAAGGGAGTGAATCTAGTTCCCATTAAATGGGGCTGGAAATATTACAATGAAAAATTAATTCCAATTCGAACTGCAGAAGAACTTGCTCCACGAAATCTTCTTCGCCTATTATCTTGAAACTGTAAAAAAGGATGTGACAATAATAATTGTGAATGCAGGAAACAAGGACTTCTGTGCTCTAACATGTGTGGATTCACCAATGTCGGCTCCTTCTGCCGCAATGTACGGTTCACCCTTTGCAACTGCTGAGAGTAGAGGTAAGCAGTGTTGGTCCGAATAGGTGGAAGGATCTCGTAATGCACAACTTGGTGACAAGTCCACCACAGCGAGATCATAACCTTTCGTAGTGCAGAGGTGTTCTTGAGGTGTGAGGAACAAGATCACGTAGTGACAACCAATGTCTGGTACGCTTGGGAGTGTCAAAAGGACCCATCGTTCGTCACCAGTGAATAAACGATCAAATATGGGGGTGTTCAGGTGCCCAGTGACCAAGGACAAACAGGCTGTCACCCGTCGTTCCTTGTTGGCTAACAGCCATTTTTCAATATTGCTGCAGTACATGACAGCATGGAAACTTGCATAAGATATGCTATTCAATTGAAAGTGAGACAGGAACGAAGTTTCCAGCTTGATTATGTAAGTAGATATTGTCCTTTAATTGTAAGTTGATGTCTCGGTCTGGTCGACAAAATTGAATCCAAGAATACGGATTTTTCCAAAGGCATATACTTTTTGCACCCGAAAATACACGGTGTGATTGGTTGAATTTCTGTGACATCTTGAGGACTGTGTCAGTCACGTTCAGGAAGCCTTGAGAGATGGAACTGATTCAGTTACTCTGCTTTTTACCTTCATAATAACAGCAATACTCACAGCATTGTTACACGGAAATGCGTCGGCCTAGCTTTGTGTGTTCTTAATTTTTTGTAAATAATGGCAAAATTACCAAAAAAATTAAATATGTTTATACCAGAAAAACTAGAGAAGAGTTAAGACTCGAAATTAAAACAAAAGATAATTGAAAAGCATGGTTTCATGAATTTCAAGAACTACCTGTAAATTACTTGACTTACAGAGTTGAACGTGGAATCAG
Source organism: Lepisma saccharinum (assembly GCA_022664845.1). Lineage (NCBI taxonomy): Eukaryota > Metazoa > Arthropoda > Insecta > Zygentoma > Lepismatidae > Lepisma > Lepisma saccharinum. The sequence continues at coordinate 35,145 of JAGDQP010014487.1, read as the reverse complement.
CAACGACGGAAAGCAAACAGTAATTGATAGCGGTTAGTTCAAAATTGACAAGTATATATATATATATGGTGAATCATACAGAATTTGTCACAGTACAATGTGAAATAAATGAATACAATACAAATTACACCATGTAATCCATTTGAATTACACAAAATGAGAGCTAATTATCATAGCAAAATAATAGCTAAATAAATTAAGCTAATTTATTAACCTTCTTGACAAAGATAGAATCTACTGTGAAGTCAAAACCGCACTATCAAAGCCAACAAATATACTTTTATCTAAGAAAATATCTAGGTTTTATGTATACGTTAAACAAAGTTATTTCAGTCACCGCAACAGACTATTCCACCTGTAATAAATAGGGAAAGGAACAACATTCAGAAGTATATCCTTTTGTGCATATCCAAGTCATCTTAAAGCATATTTCAGGACCACTATTTTGAAGGGTTGAGTGTTTAAAAGTGTAGATAACTGGTTGACGTATGTTAACATTATTATTTTGTGCAGGCCTTATGTACAAGGGGATTCCTTAAATAAGCAGTTACTTACTATTTCTAATGAATATGGCCGAACACTACCTAACCTAAAGTCAGTAATGCTTGGGGCGGAGTTTCAGAGGTTTCGAAGAATGAATATCACAATGAGAAGAATAGATTAAACGAACTAAGAATGAAATTATTTCTAGGTGTATATTAGGAGAGTTAAATGCTGCTTAGATCACTAAACGTAATATTCTGGCAGCACGACACAAGATAGAATGTAGAAAGAGCGAACAACAAAAGAACGAATCCAGAAAAGTTAATATAAATAGGGCGAATGACAAAATGGACGATCTACTAAAAGAACGAATGACAAAAAGACTACCGAAATGGCGAATTGGAAAAGATTAAATGACAGAGAGCTAATGACAAAAAGAGCGAATTCCAAAAGAGCGAATGACAAAAAGGTCGAATAACAAAAAAGGCGAATGCCAAAAGAGCGAATGACAAAAAGGTAGAATAACAAAAAGGTCGCAAGACAAAAAGAACGAATGACAGAAAAGTCAAATCAAAAAGGTCAAATGACAAAAAGGTCGAATCACAAAAAGGGCGAATGACAAAAAGAGCGAATGGCACAAAGGTCGAATGACAAAGAGAACGAATGGCAAAAAGAGCGAATGACAAAAAGGTCGAATCACAAAAACAGCGAATGACCTTTTAACGCAGGGCCTTTCTCTCTCGGACCTTTCTGCCCTCGCCTTTTTGTCCGGGCTTTTCTTTTACGATAACGACTCCACAATTAAAATATGTGCATATACCGTGCATGGTAATCTCTATTATTATTAATGACTATTAATAGTGAGTTGAGTGACACATAGATATAATTTTAAAACTATAATATCCATAATAAAACTATAATCTCAATCATTTTATATTCACGACAGAAATGAAGTAATTTCAACAATGAAGGAAAAAGAAAATAAAAAATCGGCATCAATCATACTCTTGAATTGGTTATGAACTTTCTTCCCTGAAAGTTTGAACTCTCTAGGCTTGAACTTATAGGAGCAGTAAGGAAATTTCGTGGAACAATAAGTATACATTAGGCATTTACGGAGATAGTGCTGCCATCTTTTGTTGGAGATCGCTGCTTTACATTATCCTTCAGTCAGAAATACAGTATTTAATAAATAATTAAATTATCAATGCACTGTTATGTAATGTAAATGGTATTTTCTGTTGATTTAGCTATTTCTATATAGTACAACTGTAATATAGGAAACTTCGTTTTCATTAAATATGCCTATTGCCTAAAATACATACGTTCGGGACGTCAGAAACCTACTGCACTCTCCATTGTTTAAGATTTCAATACAATGAAGCATGATTAAATAATTGGAGAGTGTTATGCATTACCACACCAAGTGACATTTCTTATTTTTTTCTATATGGCGTATTCTGTTGGGAAATAATATGAACTATTTAAAAAAATCGCTATCAATGTATTAGCAACGGCTGCCAAAAAATATTCATAAAGGTTAAGGATTTGCCCATCCTTTTTTCCCTTTTCTTCTTGCTCTCGTTGGTGTAGTGGACCTGATCGGCGGTCTTGGGGAAGCATCGGTTCGGTTACACTTGGGGCAGAGTGGTCACGTGCGCGGAAATTGTTGAAATGTCGGCTAAGTATTCGAACTCGTTCGGGTAGGCGGGCATTCTGTATATGGTCGGGACCAATTGCGAGATGTGGGATAAAGAAAAGATAGTGGTGGAGAAGAAAACATATGGTCAGTATAATTTGACTGAGGAGACTGAGACAACAAGAAGAGGAACTTAGGAAGAAGAACAGGGAAATAGTGGAAAGGAAGATTGAAGCAGAAAGGAGAGCAAGGGAAGAAACGAAGAGTGGAGGAACCCTACTTGCAAGGGTTATTAGGAAGACTGACTATGGCTGAAAGGCTTGATAATATGACCAAATATGAGGCCTTATAAGTGAAATAGATAACCTGGATGAACAAAGAACAGGATAGTGAATTAAGAAATCGGCTAGAAAATAAATTTGAAACTAAGAACATTGAGAACTCGCTAACAATCACGGAGTGTACTCTCGATATTGAGAATTCAAACCAAATAATAATGCACTTCATAAACCCAAAATTGGTAACATTTTTTCGGGTTTTTACTCAAGTAGTTGTTGAGTCACACAATAGTTTCAATTTCGATCAAATGAATAAACTCCAAATCAAAGAAGCAATGGAAAAGAACTAAATAAATTTTACACGAAGAACAAATTCGGTTGTAAATGTATTCATATAGAGTCATCGAAAGAAATATTTTAGGAGATTTGGAGATTACATAAGTGCACTTTCAAGAGATGAAATTAAACAAGAAAATAGAAATAAATATGCCAGCAATAGGAATGGGTTTCTCAAAGCACGAACCAGACAAAGTTCTAGCGGGATTCAAAGATTATAATAATGAATGTAAAATTAATAAAATAATTTTCAAAATGTTTATAAATAATAGTTTTGTACAAGAAAATAATAAAAAGTCAGGGAACCAAAAAAGGGAAACAAAGACTCTAGATCAAACAGAAGATATTTTCTCAGATGAGACGGGTAGAATGGTAATTATTAACTCAGAATCAGAAATGGAGACGGAAGATGGTGAAGAAGGAGGAACCTCATCGCCGGGAGACAGTGGGAAGGTCAAGTCACCATCACAACTACGAAGATACCGACAACGCTTGATAGACTTCAGAATCAGAAGAAATAATTTAATCCCAGAAGAGAACTCTCCACAGAACACAAATAAAAAAATACTGGAACGAAAAATTGCAAAAAAGAAAGTGGAGTACCTGGTTTTCAAGGTTGCTTCTAGGACAGAAAACAGCATAAGAAACAGAATTACCATCTGATGAAGAGGGCGAAGAAGATGAAGAAAATCAGGAAAATATGGCAGAGGAAGAAGAGGGGTGTGAGAGTCAACATTTAAAAGAAAAGGAAGCAGAAGAAAACAAACTGCAAAAGGAAGATAATGCGTGTGCTGGTACCAGTGGATCTGTTAAAAAACAAAACAACATAAACTGGTCATTCACAATAGAGTAAAATCGATATAAGTTAGCAATACTTGAAGATCCGCAGGTCTTGACCATCGCCCTTAGACATATTGTGCGAAGACTCCACGGAAACGGAGATGGGATTACTTTTCCCATACCGGATGCGGTGGACGTATCTCTTTAAAAAGACACAATTTACCAACCGAACTTGAACAGTTGTTAGAACTCGTTGATGAAGTCTTCGAACGTAGGGACGAAGACTTCAACATAAATGAGGTATATAATGACTTCGTGAGGGCGCATGGCAGGGTGCTGCTGGACCCAAGGGAGTTCTGGTCGCGCTGCTGTGTGCATACCAAATATCCAAATATACAATAGTATGCGACCTGATCAGTGCTCTGTGCTGCAAATAAATGCACAAGGTTCCCTATTGGTTGGAATGGAAGTGAGGAAACTAGCTGAAGTATTAAAAACTGATATCATATGCATTCAGGAATCTTACACTTTGAAAAGTAGATTAATAAATATTCTAATAACGATATAATTATTTATAAGGGACGAAAATCCAAAGGCTGCAATTATCAATCTTAACAGAAACTATCAAATTATTGAAATTTCACAATTTACTGATGGATTTATTATAGCTTGCGCTGAATTATTAATATGATTCGAAAAATGTATTGTAATTAGTATGTACTGCAAGTTCAGATTTGATATCACCAGTTTTATAAACAAATTAGAATTAATAATAAATACATACTGGAACCAAAATCTAATCGTGACAATGGATTCAAATCCGAAGTCACCATTATGGGTCAGTAACATTAGAAATGACAAAGGCAAGAGGAGAGAGAGATGAAATATTTAATTTTTGCAAAAAATTTAGTAATAATAAATAAGGATGGACAGCCACCTCCTTACAGTAACTGCGCGGATGCAACATCAAATATTCACATAACACTAATAAAAACTTAGGAGATAAAATTCAAAATTGGCAAGTTCTGGATGGTCTCACAAGTAGGGATAACAATGTAATTAAATTTGAAATTGGAACAACAAATATAATAGCGCAGAGCACTGCTCATGATGAGGACTCAATCAAATACAACATCAATAGAGTGAACTGGGACATATTTCAGAGTCATTTAGTACTGCCTGATATAGAAGATGGCGCTAGCATGGATTTAATAGCCACGAAGATTGAAGACACAGTAAAACAAGCAATGGGGATCGCTGGTCCACCGAAGGGGAAGGCCAAAACAAACACCACAACCCCTTTCTGGAGCGCCGAGCTGGAAAGACTGAGGAGGATCGTCAGGGCTAAACGTAAAATTTATCGGCAAGCTCTGGACTTGGAGCTTAGAAAGAGGAAACTGGAATAATATCGAATATCTAAACAGGAGTACAAAGAAAATTAAACATTAGGAAGAAGGAGTCGTGTCATTAATGCTAATTGGACTTTAGATCCTTGGGGTTCTCCATACAAAATATTTATGGAGAAAACATCACCAACGACATTGGCAACATTAAAAATCAGATATTACATATACTACGACGTGGAAGGAGTCGGCGGACTTCTTGATGAATGAACTAATACCAGAAGATTCGGAAGAGAACGAAACAGAAGAGCAACAAAGAGTAGAAATGGAGAATATACTAAAACTCGTTGGAAAATGAGATGATGGCATAGAAGAACTTCCTGTAAAAAATCAAGAAATCGAATTAGCTATTAAAACACTAAAAAATAAAAATGCTCCAGGTCCAGATGGCATTAAATCCGACATCTTTAAAGGGACAAAGGACCTTTGGACGCCATACCTGGCAAGACTTTTCACTGAATGCTTGAAACAAGGCAGATTTTCAACTAAATGAAATAAGGCTAACTTAATAATTTTTTTAAAGAGCCAAGAAAACCCAAAATCCAACCCTAGATCATATAGACCTAACTTCCTCCTAAACATAATTGGCAAGATTTATAAGAAAGTAATAATAAATTGGCTTCAAGCAACAAGAATCGGCTTGGAAAATGATCACATTCAATTTCGATTTAGAAGGGCAAAATCAACGCAGGACAGGCTAAATAAATTATGTATGGGAGTAAGGGAGGTAGAGAAAAAATATGTTATCATAATTTTTGTAGATATTAAGGGGGACTTCGACAACCTGTGGTGGCCAGCTCTTTTTGTAAATCTGAATAAGAACGAAATTTCATATTACCTGATCAGGGTGCTCGGGAACTATTAAAAAAATAGATTAGTCAATCTGTGTATTCCTGAATATATTGTGAGCAGAAGACCGAAAAAGGGTATCCACAGGGGTCGGTTTGCGGTCCTATTTTTGTGATGTCTGCATTGATCTCTGCGTGAAAATGATTAATGAAATGGAGGAGGTAGCATCTATAATAGCCTACACCGACGACATTGCCATCTTGGCGGATGCGAACTCCTGGTTGGAAATAGACACCAAGGCAAAAATAATTCTGGCGGCCATTAGTATGTGGTGTGAGAACAACAAATTGACTGTTGCAGCGGAAAAGGCGCAGTATATGATCTTTAAGGGGGAGTTAAAAAGAAACCCAATAATTAAGTACAACAATCAAAATTTAAAGGGAGCTAAAACCTTTAGGTATTTAGGTGTGATTCTGGATGAAAAGTTAAACTTCGTGGAACATATTGAAGCAAAAATGTAAAATACTAAAAATTAGGAATAAATTAATAACAATTTCAAATACTAAATTTGGAATACCTCTAAAATATAATTAATTATATCTTAATCAGATAATTAATTCAATAGGCACCTATGGAGCAAGCGTTTGGGCACACAGATTGACTGAAAATAAAATACTTGCAGTAAAGATCGACAGGGCAGAGAATTCAGTACTGCTAAGAATGTCTGGCGCGTATAGTACAACAGCAGGTGTGGCACTTAATATAATTTTGGGTATAGAACCTTTGCACCTGGAGATCGTAAAATCGGCAACTCAATACTGGATGCAGACGAAAAATTAATTAGGACAACAGAAACTGCGATTTTTGGCAAATACAAAAGAGGATATAGAAAAAGCTATAATGACTAAATGGCAAAATTTGTGAGAAACCAGTATTATTAATCAAGAAGACTTTTTGGAATAATTAATAATGTTACCTATAGACTAAACTGGAAACAATGGAATCCGGGCAGCGGCGCTGTGCACTTTTTAAGTGATCATGGTCCTTATGGAGGAAAATTATTTGAATGATGGAAACTTGGTTAAGCGAGACTGGCTCGATCTCAACACAGGAGCATGTGGTCCTTGAGTACCCGAGAATTGGGGGAAATATAGATGAAACAGTAGATCGACAGATCAATGACCTAAGAAAGGAACTGCAAAGTTTAACATTGAAAAACATGATAGAGGATGAGAACTTAAGAAATCCCCTATATCAGCTCGCGACCAGGATCTCGCATATATAAAAAAAAAATTCTTGAACCGGAACTGAAAGTGAACTGAAAGACTGTATTAAGAAAAACACTTATAAAGTAAGCAATCTAAAGTAAATGTAAATAGACTTTATATACCGTGCGTCTGCGTTGTGTCGTGTAATTGTCGTGTCGTGCTCGTGGGTGCTCGGTCGGTATGAATGCGTGCGTGAATGAACGAAAAGTCAAGGGGTAAATAAACTTGCGGGAGTATGCGAACTTTATAGACTTACCATCTAATCTACGGTTATACTCCGATTGGGTCTCGGAGTCGTGCGCGATGTCGAACCAGAAATCTTCAATAGCCATTACTAATGATATGAAAGGAACGATTTTCATATTTACCAACTTCAAGAATGTCAACCAGGTGTATTTTATAAATATCCAATTCTGGATATAAAATGGTCAACTTAATGTTCGAGTGGGGAAAGGTTTGAATTCCAAATTATTAGGTCATACTGTAAAGCGTTCTCCGATTGGATCGGTGGTAAGCGATGTTTCTGTCAGATAGACGTTCTACGCCATCCTAACTTTTTTAAAGCATCCATCCTCGTTTTTTTAAAAGCATGGTACGTATAGTATCTACATTTTTTTGTTCTCGGATAGTGAAAATTTTCTACAGATTTTCTAACAGTTTCTAAATATTTTTATTTCATAATTGAAATTAAGGTTTACTAATGGCTGTGCCTTTGCGTTATTTGTGAATTTCTAAATGAAGTTCTTGATTTAGAAGTAATTGCATGCTTCTCCGTAAGATAGGAAGTTATTGTGTTAGTGTCATGAGATAAAATTGTAAAATTGTGATGTTTATTATGAGCATAGTAAGTTCTACTAAGTGTAAATTAGTGAGATGGTTAAAAGTAAGTAAAAGCACATTTTAAAATTGTTTTAATATAGTACTATAATTAGCGGCGTGGTGTAACTGTAGATTAGAAGTAGAGTAGTAAAATACTATAGTAGTATATAACAGTAGAAGTGTCTAATATGATATTCTATCACTTTTACGTATTTTCTTCTGGAATTCTTAAAGTTCACGTTAAGAGGATTTCAATTCCGGTTTGTGGTTCGCAGTGTCAGTCACGGTCATCAAAAGTAACCCGCTTTCAACTCTGGAACCTTCGTAGGCATAATAGCTATGAGTGGAAAGTTTGGGAAGCAGATGATCAGTGAGGGTTGTTGGTTGGATCCCAAATGCGCGTTTACTCTTCTGGGAACCCAACAACAGTTAAACAAAGTCAACCCTCCTGAACTAGAAGTGCGTATTATGGATTTTTATGTCTTTTTCTCTCCGAATATCTAAAATTTGGCTGACAATAGATCAGGACACACACGACTACCCAGTGCCTTAAAGCATTAAATGTACTAAGACAACTTTATAAAATAAAGGATTTTTTTATCGCACCATATTAAGTTATACCTTGCGAATGTGCTTATTCCACTTCTATTTGATTATTGTGGTGCGGTATATGGAAGGTCTCTCTCTACTCGTGCATGTATGGCTATTCATAAATAACTCTTGCATTCGATTCGCTTTTGGATTACGTAAAACTTAGCACTTCTTACCCGTAAGGAATAATAATAATATATTGACAATGTTTCGGCTTTCGTATCTGCATCACTGTTGTTTGATCTATAAGGTTCTCAAAATAAAATATCCACCGTACCTATATACTATAAATTCAAAAGTAGTTAGCAAATTCATTCATATACAACGCGGAGCTGTAAAAACTTTGATGTACTACGCCACAAGCTCAAACAGGTGCAGGGGCCCTTCTCAGTATCGGCGGCAAAGGCCTGAAACGCACTGCCCAAACATATACAAGATATTGAAACACTCAAAATTTCGCTTTTTTTTTTCCCACTTAAGGATCAGCAGCTAAACTCCTGTACACATAAATTCCATTAATCCCATAACCTCCATAAATTTAATATCTAGATGTGAGATGACATTATGGCTAAATAATATCCTTTTTGTGTTCTTTAACACAATGTTTGGTTGTGATTTGTAATGATGTTTTTTGTTGTTCTTTGTTTTGTGTGTGTATGTATGTGTGTTTTATTATCGTTTAAACTACAATATTTTATTGATTTTGTATTTCTGTAATTTATCTTTATTTGTAAATGAATTGTTTCTCTTGTATTTCGGCAAATTTAGAGATGTTGTATTTGCAATTGTGTATTCTTCTTGGCAAGGGTTAGGTGGTACGGTAGCCTCCGGCTGAACCTCGCCCGCTCTAATAAAGCCCGTTCCAATTCAATTCAAATCATGCCATGTGGACTTTGTAGTAGACAACACCGTGCATGTCGTTGGGGTTCTCCCGTTTCTTATCGCTTTCTTTACACCAAGTCAGTCGAGCCCGTGCGTTTTGTGATTGGAGACCTTACCGAATATTGGTCCTTCTAAGACTCATGGACAATCAATCGTGCGTTTTGTGACCCATCTACTTATTGTAGATTCTTCAAGGTTTTGAACAGTTAAGTTCATTAATGATATTACATCTTAACTGTGTATTAAGCAACATCGTTGTTCTAATGTACTGAGACGAAACGGAAATATGTTAGGAGATCATCAACTATTTCCAACCTATGCGTTTATTTACTAGCATTAACGCATTCCTATCTATTTGGCTTTTCTTCTGGCTCGATAACACAACGAACTCCTTTTTCTTTCTTCGCATTACCTTACACAAATATTGGTGCTGAATGACTAATCGAATATTGTTCATTTAAACTATCACTTCTTTGATACAATGAAATGTTCTGCTTTAATTTCGCAATGACACTAGGAACTATGCAGTTTATAATTCCTCGTTACAACAAACGTTTCACAGTATATTAAGCCATTTGTTTATATGCATCAGTTCGTACTCCATCCGCGGACGAACAACATTCAGAATAGTTAAAAATATTATTTCGAAAGATTACAGCGGAATCCTACTCATGCTACAAAAGTTCATGTCATCCGCACTCCCTGTGCTGACGTGAAACAGACTATCTTCATCGACGTCCACGGGTTCGGTGCTCGGAAACAACGCATTGCTTCCTGTGCTAACGTCGCAGATATACTCATTACTCGCAACGCTGACGTGAGTATTGTTCATAAAAAGACAAACCCCTGTTGATATGCCCGCTCACCAAGGACTTGGCTTGCACTCTGGGGGCTACAGCCAACAAAAGTAGCAAACTTCTTATTCACAATCGCTAACCCGGAGCTTTTCATCAGTCCGGTGGAGTTACAGCGAACTAAACCAGCTGTGTTCAAATTACGAATAATGACCCAACTGTCCTTGGTCCTGGACTATTCTTAAATTCAGTGTTGGTCTGACTAAAGTACAACATCTCCTGGATGCCCTTCAAAATTATTATTAACCTTCATCTTGATGTTCTGCTGCTTATGTTGTACCATATTCCTTGCCAATGCATTTCTCTCATAGTTCGTACATCTCGTTGCAATGTCTTGTAATTGCTCTTTCATAAAAATGCTCCAAAAACTATAAAATAATTAAATGGCGAATGTCAACTTCCGGCGGGTGAAAACCAACATCCTCTGTTGAGCATTCGACAAACTATAGTTGCTCAAACAGTTAGTTAGTCTTCATTCCATAAAATGTGATTCTTTACAAATATTTGAAC
>JAGDQP010014487.1:0-24113 GCA_022664845.1 Lepisma saccharinum | reverse complement strand
CCACTTTAGTTTCGAAATTTTAAAAATAGGAAATTTTGTGTAATTGTTACGTGTACAAAATAGCATTAAAAAACAGTGTGTGCTACTTTGTAAACGTGAAACATTTGATTTTACATTTAAAACTTATAATCATTTAGAATTAGCTCTAGAATTGTCACCCCTACTTTGCGAGAAAACTCGTGCGCATACGCTAGCTTCACGAGTAATAGTGGTGACAGTTGGAGACTTAATTGTTAATGTTTATAAATTTTAAATCTGAACCGAAAACGTAGTTTCACCTTGAGACTACACAAATTTATACAAATCTATACACATAAGAATAACACAAAATTTCTGATTTTGACAATCTCGCAGCTAAAGTGGAACCTGAAGAATTTATTTTTCAGAAGAAAGTCTTTCTCAGCGTTATTCAGAAAAAGTAAGTTCAACTTATTTTCACTATTAGAATCCAGTCACACGATTTTGACATTTCTCATTTCACTCTAACATACAGGACTAAGTTCCATTTGCAAGTAACACAAATAGAGAATGAAGTGTGAATGAAAAAGGAATGTGGGTAGAAAAGTCGGCCAGGGTCTATGTTGATGAAACTATCGCAGGATTAGTCTCGTATGACTGAACAAACACCTGGTAAACTTGTTAACATGGTACATTCTTGACCTTGGGGGCGACCCAGGACTTCCCGATTTTCGTTCTAACACGTTAGTGTTTGAATATATTAAAATAATTGTATAATTTCACAAAGAGGTTGAAGAAATATCCTATATATCGTCATGAAGCAACAAACAATTTAAATTTTACATGTTTTGCTGCAGCAGGAGCTAACTTATCTTGAATGAGAAAAACGAATCGAAGTTAGAACTAAATATGCCTCGACTACAATATCACTTTCTTTCCCATAGAAAAAATAATGAAATAATATACAAATCTGAGCCTCCTAACCTTCCCAATATAGTTAGTTACTCATTGTGTTAACAGATGAATACTATCCTTGAGGATTTATTCTGATACAGTGCCATACGTTCAATGAATAAACGGAATTATGTATAGCATACCGGTAGCTGTAATTTCTAATAACCGATTTACAATCGCATCTATCACTATAACAGATGTATTGTGTTCATTTAATCATACATCTGCAAAGTAAATGGTGATAATCCCTGGTTTGAAACGCGATTGGAGATATTTTATTTTTCTCAATAAGCGCAATAGTGTAAGCATGAATGTATGTTTTCATCATATCCACCCATGGAACTGATTGGATGAAGCGGTCACAGCGATATTTACTGCTATGGACAAAAGTGTTTACATAATGTCTATAGTCGACTTTCCTTCCAACAGAAAAAAAGTATATCGCAACATCATATATATTCAAGGATTTACAAATAGATACATGCTTGCATGACTTAGATCTAATTATGTCTATAGTGTTGCATTGTCTTGATGTGCAACTAAAAAGGATGATATTGTGGCGTAAATTTATCTTTGTCCAGGAAATTTCATCACTGAGGACGTACCTGCGAAATAAAAGACAATTCTCAAATGTGTCATATGGTAGGGCGAGGCGAGGTTAGGTACGACGGAGGAGGTGGAGTTAAGTTGCGGCATAATTTCCTCATTTGTACCTGAATAGACTTGGATAAACCTCTACTACATTTTCAATATTTTATTTAAGCTAAGCGTAACAAAATAAAACAAAAATATAAATAAAAAGAGATTGCTGACGTAACTTTACATTCTTAATCGTTATCGTTATTTAAATCTAAGTTAACTATTTAAAACGGTAGGGAGTATCTGAGAATTACTCGTCATTTTATTTCATTTACTTATGAACCAAAATGTTTGAGTTTGAGTTGCATTAAGTCGTGATCAAATATTTCAAAGTACACAAGGGTTTGAAATTCCGTTTCGAAAAAACTAAAAGTTCAAAAGAAGGGCAACATTCTACTAAGCCATACTGACTGAGACAAAGTCGAACTTCGCTGATCAGAGTTAATGCATATCAATAGAGCAAAACTGAGCAACTGAGACTAGATACAGCTTTGCCTCGCGTTTTGTTAATAAAAATGGGCCACTCCCAATTTGAGAAAATTGCGTAGGTCCTCGGGGTATTCCCATATCACGCGACACGACCAAGCTACTCAAAACAGTTATTATATGGTATATGGAAAAACGAAAATTATGGAAAATTCAGGGATGAGGCGGTGATGACTCTATTGTCTTGCTGCATTTTACAAACCACAGTTTACCCTTGCCAAACGGATACAACTCCTTTTATTTTTGTAAATTCAAGTTATTTTCAAAGATAGAGGTTAATAATAATCTGGTGTTTTCTCTTTTCTTATTGCATAATAAGAAAACCAGATTCAACCAATATAGCTTAGTTGCTGAGCGCAACTTCGTTTTTCCTTGGTCTGAAATAACAAGAATTTCTTTATCGGAGCATTGCGTAAACTGGGTTTTCTGGCAGTAAATAAAATTAAAAGAATTTGAATAAATGGGTAAATTTCGGTATTTGAAGAGGTTAGATTCATTCCAAACTATTACGCCACAAATCTTCCCACCCAAGTATTCGAAGGTCAATAGGCGCGTCGAATACTGTAGTAGAAATGTTTCTGTGTCTTACGATGATAATCATTGAGAGTAGAGTTCGACGTAAATCTCGCGGGGGGGGGGCGGATTTTAATCTTAATCATTGTTTTTACCCAAACGCAGGTCTTTGGCTACTTCCCTTGGTCTCGTATTTAAGTTACAACATTTTAAATAACTTACTGACCTCGGATTCGAAATTTTGCTTCTTTCTTTTTCTTCAAAAGCTTGAGATCTGAAGAAACTGAGTTCCAAAGAAGTAGTTGGAAGAACAGATTGACTCTAAATTGCATTAAAGGGAAATATATATGCAATAATATGTGCACCTTAATATAGTAGAAGTATGAAGAATCAGATAATCGACAGAAAAGAATTCTTATCTCCCTCGCATGATAGAGAAGCCTTGGTCGTTGCCACAAATAAATCGTTTGATAGATTTTCAGTGAGTCTTTTCAAAACAAAATATTTTTTATTCATTTTCACAAATGAACTAAATTTCATGTAAATAACACACTACGAATTTATTATATTCTAAAACACGTGATTTTATTTTAAAAAATACATTTCTTTTTGTTCATTGTACGCTGTTTTGTCGTTTATCATCACATCCGTTGAGAAAGATCAGTGGTTGCCTTGAAACTTGAAGCTTGAACTTGAACCTTGAAACTTGATTCTTCACTGTGTAGCGATTGAAGCTAAGTGGGGACGAGTAGCTATGATGGTGTCACGTTAGTCAAAAGTTCAACTGGTTGCTGAAATTTTAAACCACGTATAAGTAAATTTGCACCAATATATATTATACCGGCTAAGAAATACGAAAAAGTTCACTTCTCCATAAATTTGAGCAAAAAGTGACTGTGAATGATAGTTTGAATATTTCAATTTTCAAAAATGACATAACATGAAATGTTAGCATTACTGAAATAAATAAATTGAAATTTTTCTCTTAATTTTTTAAGTAAGTTTTTTAACTTCGTTATTTAAATCAAACTTTGATTGCACATTTAAGAACAATTTAACGTTATTCATTTAGACTTAAATTTGAATATTTTTGAAACATGTGCTATGCAGTCAGAGTATACTGACTTCCAGTAAGAACAGTTTTCTGTTAATAATTAGTACTTCAATGACCTACTCAAATAGTTAAAATTGGTATATCACATGACAAAGAAAACAACATTATTTGTCAAATGGTTAGTGTAGTTATGATATTTGGATTAGTTCATCCAGTTTTTGGTCATGGAATAAAAGAATAAGGAATATGTTCTAGTATTATTGGTTTCTGTTGTCTGGCACCACTGTTAGTAAGTGAGAAATCTGTGAAAGCGTGTTTTGTTACGTGCCGACCGGCGCCTTAGATATCACACCAGCAAGTAAATTAAAGAATTTAAGTGTTATCAGTAGCGATACGTTTTTACAAAGAAAAGTATTTAGAGTTTGGTAGATATAGTAATAATAAGTAGTAAGAAAAAAACAAGTTATTTATTTGTCTTGGATTCCCAGGGCGTTTACGCTTTCCTGGTTAGCAACCTCACATGTAATAGGTATACGAGGCTATACGAAGGCGCTGCTTTTTGCCTTTATTAAATTCAAGTGGTGTTCGGATAACTAATCTTATCCATTGTATGATTTGGGGTCACGGTACTATAGTACAGAAGAGTGGTGAAAGGTAGTCCGGACAAAAGGAGTCAGACTACACGGGACGAACAAGCTGCTGTTTGCCGGTAGGAAATTCAAGTGGTGATCGAATAACTAATCGTGTCCATTGTATGATTTGGGGTCACGGTACTATAGTACAGAAGAGTGGTGAAAGGTAGTCCGGACAAAAGGAGTCAGACTACACGGGACGAAGGCGCTGCTGTTTGCCATTAGGAAATTCAAGTAGTGTTCGGATAACTAATCTGATCCATTGTATGAATTGTTGTCACGTGACTATAGTACAGAAGAGTGGTGAAATGTAGTAATACTAGCAATGAATAACTGGGGAAGGGACAGATGAGGTCGCCCCAGTCATCAAACAATCCCTTTAAAGATCTCGTCGTGCGAAAGGATGTTCGCAGTACTAAAGAATGTCCGCGCATTTCACTTACATTCAGACAGGCGGCTATGTCTATACTCGTCACATGTTCGACCCAGAAGCATGCTGACTGGTTTAGCTGTAGATCTGAGATATCAAATACAAATTGATTTGCTATGGACCAATCTTTAGTAAGGAATGAAAAATAGCCGGTGTGCTCTGCTTCCAATGGTTGGAATAAAACAACTCCCATACGCGTGCTGGACTCTCACTGAAAAGTGCAAGTCAGACACGCGTCTGGGAAGTAGTTAGTTCAACCATTCATAGGAGAGCAGTTCATATAGCTCATATATCTATATAGGAGACCATTCATATAGCCTCACATCGCATAGCCAAAGATAAACTGAACGTTAGCAATAGTGAGTCGGGACAGAGGTTTAGCAGTAGTTGAGAAATGTGAAATAAAACGCCTGAAAAATACGACAGCGCCCAAAAATGAGCCTACATCACGCAGTTTCGGGGTACTTTATCTGTGAAATTGCTTGGACCTTTTCGCGGTCAGGTTCTAATCCTCCTCGTCCAGCTACGAATACTAGAATTCGTGTCTTATCAAGAAGTAACCTACATTTAGCTGGATTGAGCCTGAGGTTGGCATCCCTCAACCGTTGAAACACTAGTTGTAACCTTTAAAACATCTGGGGGAAAAATCACTCCATAAAAATAAAATCTAAATAAGCCGCCATTATTTTCAACTTTAGGGAACCAAAGACACAATCGATTATTCGTTGAAAGCTTGAAGGTCTCGTCGAAGGGGGACGGAGTGTTAACCTGATTTTAAATACAACGTGGACATTAAATATGCACCCGATAAACAGTCTAAAATATCGTCAATACGAGGCACATTGAAGGTGTCTCGTCTCACTAATGAGTTGAGACCACGATAATCTATGAAACGTCTCGCTCCTCCTTCTATTTTCAGTACTACGAGACATGGAGCTGCGTATGAACTATTAGCAGGTTTGATAAAACGAGCTTTTTAAAGTTTTTATACCTCATCCTCGATAATTTGACGTTCACGGTATGGGGGTGTAACACGGTACGGGGAATAGGCCATCGGAAAATCGGATAAGAGTTCGATAGGATATTGGTATAAATATGCAGGGGTTACGTCTGATAATTCCCATGCTAAAATATCCTTATACTTCTGTAATAACTGTACAACTTGTTTCCTTTCTTTAGGAGACAAAGTTCGACCAATCTCTAGTTCTTTTTCCAAATCGTGTTCTTCTTTATCCTCAGTTGAGGTAGGAGTGGTGATTGGGGAAGGGGACAGAGAGTTTGACTTTCCTTCCGGCAGATTGGGATTGGTATATATTTTATTACTTCCTCGACAAGTTTAATCTTACCTACTCATTAAACTTTTGGTATAGTAACACGGATGCTTTTAAAATTTAGCACTGGCACTACATTTACTGATTCATGTCTATTCGCTAAAGTGTGAGGGGTAAAATACCTATAAAGAATTTTACATTACAAATTCCTCCTTAGGCGCCTGATGTGTTTGAACCTTTACGAATTCAGCTGAAAGCGGTGGTATGGTAACTTCTTCTTGGTTAGTTACGTAACATTTAGGAAAAGAAATTTCTGCTCGTATGTTTCACAGTTCTTTGACAACAATTTCCGTGGTTTCTACATCCTTTGATTGCGAAGGTCGTGTAGCTATAAAAGTTTCCGGGTGTCCTAATGACCTAGTTGTAACTTTTTTGCTATCTTACTCAAAGTTGTCTCTCGTCTGCTGACGGCTCTTATTTATTTTTTTTTATCTTGGTTTTGTGGTTCATGTGGAAACCGCAATGATTTCCTGGTGGAAACCTCAGAATGCAAATTTGTAATGGTTCGTCTATCATGGTTGCCATTTCTTGCATTGAAACGAACCAGTTGAGAGAAAAATGGTGAACGCGGTTTTCCTTCCCTGTTGAGATTTCTAACATGATTCAAAATCAATCGTGATGGTTTTGAAAGAGGTGGTTCGGGAATTGGCATTGCAAATCTTACTATTTTGTAAAAATTTCCATGGTTGTCCTTTAAATCCAAAAGTGATCTCGAATGGACAAAACGTATTTACGAATAAAATCGTAACCTACTATTACCGTATGTTCTGTAACATGACTGGCAATTATGGCTGCGTGTAGCCAAACCCTTTTTGTAAAAACTGTGAAATCCCACAATTAAAAAGCTAACTTAACTACTGGTAAGGGGTCGGAGTTTGCGTTGCCTAACACTTGAACTCATATTTTAGCCTTTAGCCGCTGTACGAAGTTGAATTTTGAAATAATGACTTATGAACTGACTATTGAAATCATATATCCCGTATCGATCAGTCCACGTAAGCGTTTACCAAGAAATGTCAATTGTACTTCCGGTTAAATGTCTTGTACTTTTGTACTGCGAGGGGTCTCTACTTTCCCAGTTGATTTTGGCAGACTTATATTTTACGTATAATTAATGGGCTAGAAGCATATCGATTACGGTGATAAAGCTGAGATTGTGGCCTGTTAAATTTTGTGGATGTTGGTTCCTGGGGATTATGAAGCTTTGGTTCACTTTGCTGGTCCTTTTTCTGTTGATTCCATGATCTGTAACCTTCTTTAGCCAATTGATTTGATTTTTGTAATTTTAACAAAACATCCATTGCCTGTTGCACCGTTTGTAGTTCAGCCGTCACTAAACCCTTGACATACTTAGGCAGTATTGCACGACGAATTTGAAACAAGAGTTTTGTTTCTGACATTTGAGGATAAGTCTCCTTCCATTCTTTCACAAAGGTGTACAAAAATTCTTGAACAGTTTCGGTCAGTTTCTGAACTCGTTGACGTCATTCCTCTTGTAATTTGACTAGAAAGATATTTTCGGGAAATGTGAACACAAAAAGTGTTTGAATGCTTCAAAATTATCATAAGAATTAATGGTCGCTTGTCTGAAATGCACCCATGTTTTGGAATTTTGTTCTAAACATGCTACACAAAAATATTTTTTTTTCTGATTTAGACCCATTGAAAATGTTTGGCACGATCTCAAATCTAACTAAAAATCTTGAAATTCAATCCTTAGAGAATCCCGTAAAAATAAGAATTTCAATGTTTGGCGATGGTTTTGGCACAGACTCGAAATCAAAATCTGTACGTTTGGAAGATTGTCGACTAGGAGGGGTTGATTCTTCTGATGACGTTTTGCTGTTTGAAGAAGTTTGTGTATTTTGCGGTGTCGTCAGTGTAGGAAGGAGAGTTAGAAATTGTGGAAAATACTCGAATAATTCGTATATAGAAACACAAAAATCTAGAGATGGTTCATCATGATCGTCTATTTTAGCTACTTCTACCTTGTGTTCAATGGGGAAGTGGGGGTTGAAGTGTATTGCTGTCCAATGTCTTTCGGTATCCTTTTCATCAGACGACGTTCCGAGTTTGGGATGAACTTCGTCTTGCTCCTTTGATTCGGATTTTACATTTGGCACTAAGTGATAACTTGTGTCACCTTGTTCGCAAACGTAGATCCATCTATCCTGTACCTCGCGACTTGATGCAGGCGCGGAACGATTTACTAAAATGGGAGATAGTCTTCCTTTATGACAAGCATGCACATTACTGGGAGTAGAGGGAAGATCTAATGGAATAGGAATCCCGAATTTCTCATACTGATCTCTACAACTTTGCACACGTTTTATCAGCGAAAATTTTTCTAACTTTTTCTGTGTCGGTTTGGACTTCCCAAACAAATACATGGTTATTGCAGTATACAACAAGTAAATACAATACTCAAAAAGACAACATATAAATACAGCACTATCTTACAACTAACATTTATAAAAATAGTTTACATGTTTACTCTACAACTAGTTCGACCCAGAATTTCATTGTCCCATCATGTTTAGAAAAAGGAAAGATTAGGTCTAATTCATTGTACTTTTATTTTGACTCTTATCAGCTCGAATCATTTGTTATAATTCAACACTGATACCCGACGCAAACTACACCATTTCTGTAGCGTTAAATTTACCTGTTTAAATAGTTTAAATAAGTATCTTAATAGACATTGCTTAGCGTTATAAGAACTGAGGAAATTTCGTGTCGGTTATTAGGTTGATCTGTTACGGTATAATATTATGTCGTCCTTTCATGTTGTCGCTCGGAGTATTAAATATTAAAAGTGCTCATTTTAATATGAATTTAAATTGCTTTTATGGTCATTATCCCTCTTAATTTCAGGTCGCTGAAGTACTCATGTTTTAAGTAAAGGAAGCTGATATTATCGATGGATAAATTTTACATGCTCTATTTATCTTCCAAGTTTTGATGTGACCATTATCAGTGACTGCAAACAAAGTTACGCATAAATATGATTTATTTAGCTGATAGAATAAACTATTAAGTGTCTCCATAGGAATATAGACAAATTACAAGCCATCAATTGAGAAATGATTGCTACATTGGGAAAACAAAATACTACTACTCTAACGAATAAGCTTTTCAAGAATGATTTATTTAAGTTAACAGAGCAACCTTCACTGATAGTAATGTTTATATCTATCCACTATGTATATGTAGAAGAAACGATATGACACCCATGTACTTCATTTAACATACACGAAAAGTCGCCAAATAGGAGATCAAATTTTGTACAAATGATGTATGAATTTTATAGATCTTCGTTAACAAATTCAAAACCTGTAATTAGAATCGTAGTTTTCTTTGAGGTTATTTGACATCTTTGGTTCAGGTCAAAAGACTGGAATTAGGTATAGCTTCACTGGAGAAAATTGCATATTTCTCATCTGTTATGTTTTCCTGGATATGATTTTCTTTTAAATTTTATGCCAGTGTTGAATATATGTGGGTTATGATATTTGAAGCGGCTCAATAATTACTTCCTCTCCTTCGAAATCGCAATAGTCAAGTTTTTCCTACATGATTATTAAGACAATTAAGACATCATTTTGACCGCATAGAACAGCGTATTACAAACTTCTTCAAAACTTAAGTTTAATTTACTCATAACAGAACCAGAGAAGAATTGTGCTAATAAGATAAAATCTTCATATCTCCCGTACCAATCGAACACCGGGGTGTTCCATTGACTTCAGTCATATTTTATACGCTTTTTTCAGTTGCTTACATGCATTGATCTGAAACATTTTGTTAAAATTGTATCTGAAGTTCAAAATAAGATAATTTCTGCATCACAATGCTAGGAGGGTAACTAAATTTAAAAAAAAACGCAAGCACATACACGACAAAGAGAAAAATTAAAACAAGATTTGGAACCACTGTATTAAACTCTACATAGAACCGTTAATAGTTATAGCATTTAACACTTACAGTACCCGACTATCGTTTGTCAGTTGTTTCTGTTATAGTATTTTGAGAATACTTGCTGAAATTAGCACATAATTTCACTGAAGATACATGTACATAACACACAGAAAGAAAGAATGTAGATATGTGAACAAATGACAGACAATAAGAGTTTTATTGTTACACGATATTAAAACACATTGCATTCAAACTGAGTGATGATTTGATAAATTCAACCAGGGCACATTCCTTGTAACATGATATATTCAATCTACATATCTTAGCCTCCCAGAGCTGTTCCATTTATAGACACATCTTTCAACTTGTAGAATCAGCACAGTCATTATAATAATGCATGTGTACAAGATGAAAAGAGGATACACATGTTTCAACTCAATAACTGTCACATGTTCCGTTCTTGATGGACACTTCGTGCTCGCAAACCTTTTGTAGGCATATTGCAGAATTCCACCTTCTCGAAGTTTGTTCAAGCTGGTAAAAAGAGAAAGTAAGAGCTTTTATTATTTGTTAAGTGGGTACATTTCAGGTTTGATCTGAAAGAAACTAATGCATTTATTTAAGTACTTGTTTTGAATTGCTCAGACAGTGACAAAAGAAAATAGTATGAATCGTTAATATTGCGTATTCAATTATTCATATCATAGATAATGATATTTACAATTAGGTAATATTATTATACTAAATCCAACGAAAACTTTCAGGTCTGTTTCAAGCAGTGAACCTTTGTCAAGATTATAATCTTATGCAATTTTAGACGTTCTTTTTTATTTTTTATTTTATTTTATTTATATTTTATAATAATAATAATTATTATTATTTGTATTTGTTTATTGTTGTGAATTCCATGATTACATGAGTGTTACCTTCAGGGAAAGGTAATGTTGCAATCTGCTTCGATTAAGATTCGTATTTAGAGTATTTGTTTAGGTTTGCGCTTTCAGATCTCAAAACCACTCTTTGTTAGCTTAGGACTTACAAACAAGTATTCCAACTAAATCTTGAGGTAGAGTTTGCGCTCTTGAGTATTTTATATAAAGAAAAGAAATTTTAGGAAAGTAAAAGCCTTGCATAATTACGTATCACAAACGTTTCTTTAATCAATGGGTCAATTTGTCGGGTTCTGGGGTACAAAAGGTACGCGCTGTTCTAATTTTCGCATACAGTTAAAATTTTAAAGCAATAGTCAAAACGAGACTTCAAGTAAGATGGTCTTTGAAAACCGGAACACGATATTTCAAGTGGTTATAGAGATAGGTCTTAGTAGGGTAAAAACACCGAATATGAGACCCATTTAGTAAGAATGGTATTTACTAGTTAATTAAAGCATCAACAAATTCTCCTTTTACTTTACTATATTCTGTGTAGTGTCTTATTTACGATACAAAATACTGAATGATATGAAAATGTATTAATAAAACATATATTGAAAATGTGAACAAAATTGCTACTAAGCTATTTTTATGACAGGTACCTAATAAAAGACCTCAACCTTTTGTGGAATATTAAAACAGTTGTTTTAGAAATTTACCATTCAACAGTATTTTTATACCAAACCTATTAAGGTACAAAAATATAAAAGGCAAAATTTCCAATTAACCTCAGTTTCTTTAATTTTATGTTGCCTTAAAGTGACTTTCCCACAAATATTGGCCGACATTGTTCGTATTTTGTTACATAAAAAGTAAAGATACATAATGTTTTAATGTTCAACATAACTGTTACAATACGGAAAACAACAATGAGAATTAACGTCAAATATTAAACAGAGACTACTTTGTTAATAAAGAAAATTCGATACAAATAAGTTCCTAATATGAGACCCGATATTATTATATGGCTTCCATTATAAGACCGGTCTTATATACTGAACCCCTTCAAGGTCTCATAATAAGACCTTCGAAAGTTAAACAAATGGCTAACAATATCTCAATTATAAGTGGAAGAAAACATTGTAACTCATTGCACGTTACAATACACAGACTCGCTGCTACGAAATAAAGAATATCAATTTTCCTCCTCCATTTTTAGCGCCTAATTCGTGCACGAGAAAAAAGTTCTTGAACTACGATTTCTTTACCACACACGCTGAACCAACAAGTCTATACACAAAGAGCTCGCGTGACCGTCAGTACTGTGGTGAACTTTTTCCTTATGTTTTAGTTTGTTTTCGATAGGTTGCAGCTCTTGCTTCAGAAGATCGATAGGAGTCTCTATTTAGGTGTCTGTCCTCGTATTCGTGGTTCTTACCCAAACTATTGCAAACCTATGAAGAATGAACTTCTGGAGTCTTGGTACAAAATGGGAAGGATTCCAAAAGCTATCTACAAATCTCATTATAATAATATAAACTATCGCTCACGGTATTTTCAGTGGGTTCCTATGTGGGGTTCTGGGCTACTGTGGCGTATTAACAATACCGGCTGTCAAAGTTCGCCCGATTCATTTGTAGGTAACATGTACAGTACCATACAACATTACATTAAGTGAAAATTCGAAGTAGATAATTTAGACGGTTACCTAGATATGGCGCGGCAAACATTTGACCTCATGATAACAAGGCAATAACACGATGTGCTACTCCAAAACTAACGATGGGAACAATCAAATAGTTTAAAACTATCTTTCACAGAGAATTCCGAAGTAACCTGTGTGGGGTTCTGGGGAACTAAGGGGTATGTGCTGTTCTCATTTATACATTTGCATCACATCTTTGAAGCAAAAAGCAAAGAGAGACTTTAATTGAGATGTTCAGTGGAAACCCGAACACGATATTTCAAGTGGTTATCGACATTGCACTGAATAGGTATTGCGACCAAACGAAAAATAAACTTGTTGGGTTTCGGTACAAAATGGGAAGGATTTCAAAACCTACTTACAGATCTCAATATAATAAAATAAACTATTGCTCACGGTGTTTTCAGCGGGTTCCTATGTGGTGTAATGAGGCACCGTAGGGTACCCAGGTAGTAGACTACCAAACATTTGTTGTACCGGTTTTGAAACTGGTTGTTACCATATCACTGGATTCGTGATGCTGTATTTCGTATGAGGTAATGTAGAGGAGGTTATTCGGGAATGCTCGATGATGTCGAAGCCTAGATGTGATTGATATTTTAATAAAAGGGTAATAATTTGATTAATTATTGAATAAATCGAAGATTTCTGATATTTATCGACATGTTGTTATTCCACCCGTTGTTAATCCACGTAGACATTGTTTACGCCCTGCACCCACATTGGTCGCGAAACACTGTATGAAGTGCCGTAAACCTTATAAGGTGGTATCATATTGATTATTATTAAGGAATTAGATTTATTTCTAGGATGGATCATCATTTTTTGGCCGAGATTAGTTATACATTTGCCGTCAGCACAGATTTTTCGTTTACTTTACTAACAAAGACCACTTACAGAACTAATTTTTTACTGCTATATCTTTCGATGTTTGGGGTCACGATTTGCGCATACGCAGAGTTGTTTGTTGTTATTTGAGGAATATTTGTTTGTCTGATACCTTATTGTTCGGAGCGTGCTACAACATGAATGGGCTTTTCTTGGAATTTGAGTGTGCAGGTGCTGTTTTGAAGGCAGCTGTTTGTTTATTTTCGTTTGCTTGAATGGACAATTGGTCGACGCGGAGCAAGATAGAACAATTTTCTCTTTATGTCTGCCGCTTGATTGACATTGGAACCAGTTCGGGTGATATTTTTAATACTTTAACAATGGGTTGACGCGAAGGTTCTTGTTGTTTTTCACCGGTTGTGGTCAGGAGGAGGGAACAAGTTGTTTGTTGTATGGCTATGTTTGTTTGTAGGTATTCTTTGATGACAGCATATGCTTACAGAACCAGTTTAATGTTGTTACTTACAAAATATGTAATGACGTGTATACTTAATTTACTTTTAATTTTTTGTGCACAGTTGTGTTGTAGCTATGATATTAGACATTAATAAAAGTATCATGCATTTTACGAAGGTCGAAGTGCGGATGAAGGTGATGGATCTTTCGCAGTGCATCTACCTTAAGTTTAGTGGTATAATTCAATCCAGACAGCGATAAGGACAATATGCTTCTAGTGGTGAGGAGACTGATAGTGCTGTAAAGGACAGTGAAGTTTCATCAACCACCATGTGTTCTAGTGAAATTGAAAATTCATGCGTATGTGTGAATTACACGACTGATATTCAGTGTGTTTTAGAAGCTATCGAAAATTGGAATTATAAAAGCAATCGTCCCTTATTGTGTTCTATAATGCACGCAATCGCCAGACGTCGTTGTGTTACACGAGCTATAGATAAATAAAGATGTTTGAGGAGACGCACATATACACTGGTAATAAATACTGTGAATGTTCTTCATATTTATCATGTATATGTATAGAAACATGTACATTTTAATAATGTTGAAATTTTTGAATATTTTTTTTTTCGAAATTTACTTTTACTCAGAGTGGATGAAGTAAAGACGAAATTAATTCAGAAAGATGTTATTGCAGAACCAGATAGTGAATGAATTTACTTTAAGAACTTTAAATAATTGGACTTAAAAACTATTATTACAGTAAATATATAAATACATGAGTATATATGTGATTGTGCACATCACTTAGCATTCACGTTACACTACCTTTATTTTATTCTTCACATAGATGTTTCACATTTTAAATAGACAATCACTTAAAGCTAACTTTGATTATGGACTTCGTTTTCTATTGGGAAACAAAATAGTGGAAGTACCTGAGGAACTACTCATAAAGGACATATTTGGTGCACGTGAGTAGAAAGATTATAATTGGCAACCTTCAACCCTTTGCGAAAGTTGTATTTTCATTTTACTGGTAGTTCCAGATCAAATACCAAAGTTTAATATAGTGCATTAAAACACAGAATTATTATTACAGAGGAAACAGCTGAACGGGCTGTTTTATTATTATTGAAATTTAAAGGTGAAATTCATGACGTGACTTCCTTTTTTCCGCCTAAAGTGAAAGTGCCTCTTCATTGGACAATGAAAAGTAAGAAGGTGATTGGTTTCCAACAGTAGCTGCAGTAATATTCTTGTAACAGTAGCAGTTAAACCTGTCTCAGTTTATCATGTCTTCGCATAGTTTATTGTGGTGTGATGAGAGTGTATCACACCACAAGAGGAACTATTTCTTGACATGTTTTAGCGGTGTAGAGTTGTCAGCTCTACGACCTCGCAGTAAAGGTAGGAATGTATGTCTTTGTGTTCAAAGTACGTGCTCTTTACCAGTATTTTTTTTCGAAATCTCGAAAGTTATCAATCTTTCTCCATTGTTTTTGTTTTTTTCGTGAAGGCTGTATTTGTCTATAGTAGATCTATAATTTTCTTCCCTCCCTCCCTTTGCATTGACATCACCCAACACAATTTTCGAATTATACTTCGGTAATCGGTCAAACAACCTATCTAGCTCGTAGAATATATATTTGTCGCTATCGGTAGCCTCATCCGTCGGAACATAGACAACCGCCTGAGGGATACCGCTCTTAATGAGGAACCCTGTTCTGAAATCGTGAGACTGTGTCCACCTGTAGTAGAAAGTGTACTTACCCTATGGGATGCTATCTTGATCCTCCCACCAAACTTCTTGTATCGCTAATATGTCTAGCTCGTACTTCTCGGTCTCGCGTACCGCCACCTGAAGAGCCCGCGTTTGGTATAATGTTCGTACGTTCCACGTTCCTATTCAAAGGTATGTCTTAATCCTGTTCTTGGAACATCCTAAAGCAGTCCGAGCCCGGAGATCCGAATGAGGGACTAGATTACCTCCGGAATATTTTACCCCAGGAGAATCCATGAACCATCTGTTACTATTTCGTGACATGTTTTAACGGTGTAGAGCTGTCAGCTCTACGACCTTGCAGTAAAGTTAGACATTCAAGATGTCCTCCTCTTTCCATTTCTGAGCCTTACTGATGTCATTCATCTTCAGTCTCAGAGTGGTAATGGTGATGCTGCTTAACCTCACCATGATATTTTTGTTTGGGGTTATCTTCCCCTAGTCTTTGTAGATCCCTCTATTAACTGCAAAACAGGGGTACTGGTCTTGGTTCGCCCCGGATTTTTTCCGTTACCCACCATATCTGGTCAGCATTCCACTATCCGCCAATTGGGGAGGCGCCTGGTGGAAGATCAGTAGCTCCAACCCGGAACGAAATACAATAGCATTAATAAAGTATAAATATCTTTCGGGGCTTCCTTTTCTAATTTTAGACAAGCGAATAATGCAAGAAAATATACATTAATAGATCATATCCTTGTAGTTTGTTTAGTTCAGTTTTAATTCTAATAACAATATTTCATTTCAAGTTGGATTCTGTCAGAAACGAAGAGCTTCTAGACCAGTATTTACTTTTGTGCTCACTTTGATGACATTTCTCTTCTAGAACTGCCAGATCATTCAGTGGCATATGAAAATTTCAATTTTACAAGGAAATGTATCATTTC
Organism: Lepisma saccharinum; assembly: GCA_022664845.1. NCBI lineage: Eukaryota > Metazoa > Arthropoda > Insecta > Zygentoma > Lepismatidae > Lepisma > Lepisma saccharinum. The sequence continues at coordinate 7,667 of JAGDQP010014487.1, read as the reverse complement.
TTTAGAATATACAATATCATCTCTGACGTAGGTGTGAGTTTTATTGTAAAGTCACTTAAAAAAGTAAATGGAGGTTGGAGTTATAACAAATAGTAGTCCTTTCCTCCAGGGGTATTGTTTCACTGTACGCCTAATAGTTAGATAACCAACATACAAAACTAAATACGCATACAAAGTTAATACAAATATGCGCCAAAACATTACAAGCCAGGATATACTTTCAATTGGAGGAAGAAAGGTGAGTCCTTCAGCATCATTTTGAGAACCACGAGAGAGTTAGGCAGATATCCCATTCTTGTCTTCTTGAAACACACACACAGAGAGATAGAGAGTGTGTGTGAGCAAGAGAAAGAGAAAGAGTGGAAAGAAAGGGGACGAAAAAAGGAAGGAGAAAACAAGGAAAGATGGAAAGCAAAATGGCGCAAGACATGGAAATAAATGGAATTTTAACGCTTATGAATGATACGCAGTCCGCGTCTCTCTCTCTCCCTGCCCCCGTCTCTCTGTCTATCTTGTGTTTCTCTCCCTTGACGTGATAAATATCTTTCAGAAGCAATCGCGACCATCATTTAGAACGCTTAATTTATTTAAGAAAATAATTGGAAATCCGTGTGTTGTATCGAAGCAACGACAATGAGAAAGAGAGTCTGACAAGTTCACCACTTAGCTAGACAGACCACAATAAAGAGGTTTTTAAATAAACCATTAAACTCGCTACTCTCAGCGGGTTATTTATTTACTTCCTAGCTTTCAGTACCTACGTTCCCATGCTCACTAATTTAGGAAAATCTACACAAGAATGCTAGAAAGCAACTATTAATTATAAATATTACCATAGAAACATATATCTTGAAATAAAAAACGAAGAAATATTGTTGCTCAGCGCCGTACTTTTTATTTAGTAACCAAACGTCGTACCAAGACACCAAATTGGCAACTGCAAAATGATCGCTTGTCAGTGTTCTTTACATTTACAGATTTATTTTTCTCTTCCGTTGCCATGCTATTTCCTGTGTCTACTAAAAGGTCATGAGGTTTCCTGATTTGAATCCCGCCAGCCGATCCGATCCGATCCCCACAAAGTGAATTTTTATTTAACAGCATTCACTTATTTTCTTTCACCGCCTGTCAATACTACATCTATGTATTTCCCATAGATTAGTAGGGAGGGGCAAAAGGAATCAGAGAATGGTGTTTATTAAAAGTTCACCCTTTGAAGACCGTATCGGATTGGGACCAAATATATATCTCTATAAAACTTGTTTCGTTTATGTAGCTAGTTTTTTTATTTAGAACCATTCACTCTCCTCCACAGCACAATGGAAGCTAAGATGGAAACAATACGGCACCCACTCTCACGTAGGCGCAGAGTTCATTGAACTAACGTCCAGAAGGGTTTGTTCGGCAACTAGTAGCTTGCTCTGGTACTCGTACTCCTAGCAGCACGTACTCCAAGCGTGGCACGTTGGTAGGACGTTGGCTTACGAAAAGCCTTTCAACTAATTTTAGATAATATCAATATATGAAAAATGCAAGAAAACAATTATTAGTAATAAATTTTAACTTATAAAAATATATTTGTAAGAAAAAAACATCCGCTGGGAAACAAACTTTGATTTGTTTTCGTAAGCCAATGTCCTACCAACATGCCATGCTTGGAGTACGAGCTGCTAGGAGTACGAGTACCAGAGCAAGCTACGAGTTGCCGAACAAACCCTTCTGGACGTTAGTTCAATGAACTCTGTGCCTACACGAGAGTGAGTGCCGTATTGTTTCCATCTTAGCTTCATTTGTGCTGTGGAGAAGAGTGAATGGTTCTAAATAAAAAAAACTTGCTACATAAACGAAACAAGTTTTATAGAGACATATATTTGGTCCCAATATGATACGATCTTCAAAGAGTGAACTTTTAATAAACACCATTCTCTGATTCCTTTTGCCCCTCCCTACTAATCTATGGGAAATACATAGATGTAGTATTGACAGGCGGTGAAAGAAAATCAGTGAATGTTGTTAAATAAAAATTCACTTTGTGGGGATCGGATCGGGTCGGCTGGCGGGAGGCAAATCAGGAAACCTCATGACCTTTTACTAGACACAGGAAGATAGCATGGTAATGGAAGAGAAAAATAAATCTGTAAATGTAAAGAACACTGACAAGCGATCATTTTGCAGTTGCCAATTTGGTGTCTTGGTACGACGTTTGGTTACTAAATAAAAAGTACGGCGTTGGGCAATATTGTTTCTTCGATTTTTATTTCAAGATATATGTTTCTATGGTAATATTTATAATTAATAGTTGCTTTCTAGCATGTTTGTGTAGATTTCCCTAAATTAGTGAGCATGGGAACGTAGGTACTGAAAGCTAGGAAGTAAATAAATAACCCGCTGAGAGTAAAGTTTTTTTAAAAAAAAACTCTTTATTGTGGTCTGTCTAGCTAAGTGGTGAACTTGTCAGACTCTCTTTCTCATTGTCGTTGCTTCGATACAACACACGGGTTTCCAATTATTTTCTTAAAGAAATTAAGCGTTGTAAATGATGGTCGCGATTGCTTCTGAAAGATATCTATCACGTCAAGGGAGAAAAACACAAGATAGACAGAGAGACGGGGGCAGGGAGAGAGAGAGACGCGGACTGTGTATTATTCATAGGCGTTAAAATTCAATTTATTTCCATGTCTTGCGTCATTTTTCTTTCCCTCTTTCCTTGTTTTCTCCTTCCTTTTTTCGTCCCCTCTCCTTCCATTCTTTCTCTTTCTCTTGCTCACACACACTCTCTATCTCTGTGTGTGTGTGTTTCAAGAAGACAAGAATGGGATATCTGCCTAACTCTCTCGTGGTTCTCAAAATGATGCTGAAGGACTCACCTTTCTTCCTCCAATTGAAAGCATATCCTGGCTTGTAATGTTTTGTCGCACATATGTATTAGCTTTGTATGCGTATTTGTATGTTGGTTGTCTAACTATTAGGCGTACAGTGAAACAATACCCATTGAAGAAGCACTACTATTTGTTATAACTCCAACCTCCATTTACTTTTATAAATGACTATACTGCCCACACTCACACCTACGTCAGAGATGATATTGTATATTCTAAAGCAATGATACATTTCCTTGTAAAATTGAAATTTTCATATGCCACTGAATGATCTGGCAGTTCTAGAAGAGAAATGTCATCAAAGTGAGCACAAAAGTAAATACTGGTCTAGAAGCTCTTCGTTTCTGACAGAATCCAACTTGAAATGAAATATTGTTATTAGAATTAAAACTGAACTAAACAAACTACAAGGATATGATATATTTATGTATATTTTCTTGCATGATTCGCTTGTCTAAAATTAGAAAAGGAAGCTCCGAAAGATATTTACACTTTATTAATGCTATTGTATTGGGTTCCAGGTTGGAGTTACTGGTCTTCCACCAGGCGCCTCCCCAGGTGGCGGATAGCGGAATGCCAACCCGATATGCTGAGTACTGGAAATATCCCGGGGCGGACCAAAACCAGTACTCCTGCCTCGCAGTTAGTAAAGGGATCTACAACGGCTAGGGGATGATATCATGGTGAGGGGAAGCAGCGTCACCATTACCATTCTGAAGGTGAAGATGAATGACATCGGTAAGGCTCAGAAATGGACAGAGGATGTCATCTTGAATGTCTACCTTTAGTGCGAGGTCGTAGAGCTGATAACTCTACACCGCTAAAACATGTCAATATATAGTAACAGATGGTTCATGGATTCTCCTGGGATAAAATATTCCGGAGGTGAACTAGTCCCTCATTCGGATCTCCGGGCTCGGACTGCTTCAGGGGGCACAAGAACAGGGTTAAGAAATACCTTAGAATCGGAACGTGGAACGTACGAAAATTATACCAAACGCGGGCTCTTCAGGTGGCGGTACGCGAGACCGAGAAGTACGAGCTAGACATATCAGCGATACAAGAAATATGGTGGGAGGGTCAAGATAGCATCCCACAGGGTAAGTACACTTTCTACTACTTTAGAGCACAGTCTCACGATTTCGGAACAGAATTCCTCATTATGAACGGTATCTTTCAGGCGGTTCAGAATATAGAGTTCATAAATGAGACACCATCGTACATTAAGATACGTACTAGATGGCGCAACACGATTTTATTAAACGTCTATGCTGCGACCGATGTGGCTACTGATGACGACAAATATATATTCTACGAGCTTGATAGGTTGCTTGACCGATTACTGAAGTATAATTCGAAAATTGTGTTGGGTGATTTCAATGCAAAGGGAGGGAGGGAAGAAAATTATAGACCTACTATAGGCAAATACAGTCTTCACGAAAAGACCAGCAACAATGGAGAAAGATTGATAACTTTCGCGATTTCGAAAAACCTACTGGTAAAGAGCACGTACTTTAAACACAAAGACATACACAAATACACATGGGTATCTCCGGACGGCAGAGCTTTCAACCAGATCGATGACGTATTAGTAGACAGACGAAGACACACCAACATAATGGACGTTTGGTCCTACAGAGGAGCGGAGGGTGACACCGACCATCAATTAGTGAACGCAAAAGTAAGGGATAAGTTATGCGCAGCGAACAGAGGAACCGAGGGGTCAAAACAACTGAAATTCAAAGTGAAACGATTAAATAATCCGAGCATAAAAGCAGATTACCAACTCGAACTCTCAAATATTTTCGAAATCCTAGCCGACTCGAGTAATTATAATGATGATATTAATAATAAAATTGATGTAAGTAAGATGTGGGAGGCAATTCGTGAAACAATTAAGAGCGCAGCGAAGGATCGTGTATTCAAAAAGAAACAACAGAAAAACAAACCTTGGTTCGATGAAGAATGACTTAAGCTTCATGAGGATCGAAAACAAGCAAGGCAACGATGGATAAGTAATAAAAGTGAAACAAACAGCAACCACTACAGTAACGCGAAATGAAACGCCACACTTGTGTTCAGAAACAAAAGGCGATAATATCTGACGCAGAAGATTCAGAAGATACAAGAAAACGGGAAGAGAAAGGGGTAAACATTCGAGATCTATAAAAAGGGGTAAACTCGTTAAGAAAAGATTACCAGCCGAGGTGAGGAATGATTAGAAATGAACGTGGAGATCTTCAGGCTGATCCGAAGAAAATTGTGGATGTGTGGAAGAGTTTTTTTCTACAAACTTCTTAATGTACATAACGGGGAAGAAACAGAGGATTTGACATACATACCGCAGAACCGTGTATTTCCGAACCTAGCGAGATCGAGATCGAAATGTCGGTAAAGAAATTGAAAATTTTCAAATTATCAGCTATTCATTGATTTTAAGAAAGCATATTATTCTATCAAAAGGGAAAAGTTATACAGTATCCTGATATGATTTGGAATTCCGAAAAAAGTGGTTTAACTAGTGAAGATGTGTCTCAATGACCCCATAAACAGAGTACGGATAGGTAAATAATATGTCAGATAGTTTCAAGATTCGAAACGGTTTAAAACAAGGCGATGCCTTGTCTCCAGTACTGTTTAACTTTGTGTTAGAATATGCGATTTTAAAAATTAAAGGGGACAAAAAGGGACTATCATTGAATGGTTTGAATCAACTGTTTGTATATGCGGATGATGTAGATTTAATAGGGGACGATATAGATGCACTACAAAGCAACACCGATGCCTTAGTAGAAGCGTGTGGTGATGTAAGTCTACAGGTAAACGTAGATAAAACAAAATACGTGATAACAAGCCGAAACACAGGGAATGAAGGAAATAAAAACATGAGAATTAGGGATGAGTTCATAGAGAAAGTAAATAAATTTAAATACTTCGGAGCATACGTAACAAGCAAAATTGAGGTCACAGAAGAAATAATAAGTCGCTTAGTATCGGCAAACGCATGTTTCTTTTCAGTCCAAAAACTTCTAACATCGCGATTAATATCAACGAAATTGAAATTAAAAATGTACAGAACAGTTATTTTGCCGGTAATACTTTACCGTTGCGAAAGTTGGAGTACGACCCTAGCAGATTAACATAACGTGTATTTGAAAATAAGGTTTTGAGAAAGATATACGGGCCGAAACGCAACGAGATGACTGGAGAGTGGAGGAGACTGCATAATCAAGAACTCCATGGACTGTACGATTCAGCAGATGTTGTTAAAATAATGAAATCGCGACGACTAAGGTGGTAAGGCCATGAAGCTCGAATGGGGGAAAAACGAAGATTATATTCTATCCTGGTTGGAATTCCGGATAGAAAGAGGCCATTGGGAAGACCCAGACGTTGTTGGGAGGACAATATTCGAGAAGTAGGTGTTCGTGACGAAAACTTGCTTGATATTGTCCAGGATAGAATAAAATGGCGAACGTTTTGTTACTGCGGCGATGAACTTGCGAATTCCGTGAGTCATAGAGTTAGTTAGTTAGTTAATTGTATTGGGTTGCATGACTGCTAAGGATGTAACATTTAAATATACCCACCCTTCCGAAATTTCTCTCTTCGCTACTGGATGAGCATGCGTGAAGTAGGGTCTCAAATACCTTTCTAAGAAAGCTTATTACATGTTTTTCTTTAATTCACAATGATCCATGGTTTCCTCAAAACTTTGCAACGTTAATTTAACTCATTAAGAATAATGAAATCGGGACGACTAAGGCGGGCAGGTCATGTACCTGATATAGGAGAGAAACGAAGATTATATTCCATCGTAGTTGGTAAACCGGAAAGAAAGAGACTGTTAGGAACACCGAGATGACGTTGGGAGGGTAATATTAGAAGAGATCTTCAAGAAGTAGGTGTTTGTGATGAAAACTAGTTTGATCTTGCCCAGGATAGAATCCTATGGCGATCGTTTGTTACTACGACGATGAACTTGCGAGTTCTGTAATCCATAGGGTAGAGTTGAATTTAATTCATCTCTCGACGTCATATAATAATGAAACATTTCGACGCAAGTCGGGTGACAATGCAATATTCTACTCTCATTTTCATCTATTTATATATATTTTAAAAGCATATTTTCTTATATTTTTAATATGAACTTCTTTACCCTAAAATAAATACTAGCCTACAACAATGCTGAATTTCACTGGTTGAAGCACATTTTATTTGAGTTACAAACATTAGCTTGATAAAATGTATTCGAACACCGTAATAACTCGAAATTGTTTTAAACATTTTAAAGACATATTTTTCTTAGTCATCTCGAACTAAAAGGTAAAATAAACCGTTTATGCATGACTAAAAAAAGCAAGTAGCGCGCCGATTGAGAATTTATAAAGTGACTGTCTATGAAAGCGTGTCCCATGCTTCTCTTTACTTTTTAGTACGAAATGTTGAAAGTATGGCTTTAGAAATATATTTTATTATTTTTTATATATATACACCCAGTGTTCAATTGGTAACATGGCTACTCCGCTTTACCACTTCTATCTTATTTTAATTCCATTGTGAAAACAAACCTTTTGCAATACGTTGCCACCTTTGTGTGTGTGTGTAAAGTGCTTATTACTACTATATGAAGGATCTGGGGAAAAATAATAGTAACCCACATTGATCATCAATTGAGATATTACGTTAGGAAAATTCATTCTCCCATGCTGGCATATCAGGTTTCTCATAAAAAAGGGCCACTAGGTGGTAATTTGTTGGTTTCAACCTGATCTTTTCGCACAGTCA